>WYDI02004266.1:0-26098 GCA_009867235.2 Psittacus erithacus | reverse complement strand
GTGGTTTGTGTTATACCTTAGTTAATAGACTGTTCTTATCTCAGCCTGTGGGAGTTGTATTCTTTCGATTCTCTTCCTCGTCCCTCCGGGAGCCGAGGGAGGAGGTGGGGGGGCAGTGAGTGGGCTGTGTGGCAGGCCTAAACCACGACGTCAAATTTTGTAATATGCAAAAGGCAGATGTGCCTATAAGGAGAGCAGTAAGCATTTCGAGATACTTTGATCAAAATCTAGTAGGCAGAGAAGTTAGAGCAACAGAATTCTTTCATAGTTGATATTTGACTTTTAATCTGTATTTACAGTAGATACATATTTCTGCATCAAATAAGAAAAATTCAGCAAGAAATTTATTGGATAACCAGATCAGAATGTAGCTATATGAGTTTTCTGTGTGTTTGCTGACATTAAATGGTCTTCTAAGGAAAACAGCAAGAAGTTTTACTTGTCTTAGCTACTTGCTGTGCCTCATTTGTAAAGGCCTGTGAGAAGCCTCACTTCATAAGTTGACAGTCTTTGAAGAGGTGCTTCCATTTGAAGTGTCTGGTGTTTGGAGGTAGGGAAGAACATCTGTAGACTGATATTCCACGAACACATGAAAAACTCAGTTACTGGAATTTTCTGGTTTGGGATTGTTTCATAAAAACCCAGCTGTATCTGTATCCTTATATTCCAGCAGACAGAGGGAGGTACAGAGGTAGAAGAGAATAAAGGAAAGGGTGATTCATCTCACCTAGCACTGTCTAAAGCTCAGTGTGTCTAGACTAAGCTAATTGTTCAGAGATAAATAGATATTTCCACAGGGCTATTCAGTTCTTGGAATAAGCTGATATGACTGATTCAATGAATTACTCTTTCAGGTTTGCAGTTCGCTGTTGACTGTGCTGTGTCTTTAGACAACAAGCTGAAACCTTTCTTGACTTGTGTGATAAGTTTGTTTTTGAAGTCACAGGGTAGTCTTTTAACTTCTAATTCTTTCAATTTGGTAAAAAAACCCCAAACAACCCTCGAAGAACTCTTCACCCTCAAATACTTAACCCCACCCTCTCCTGTAAGGTCTTCTAGGCAGTGAAAATATTAAGCAAATCTTAAAATCTGTGGTTGCATTCTTGTTTAAGCTTTGCTGGAACTGAATGCTTGTTAGAGAACCAGCATATTGTTCCTCTAACAGTGAGTAGTCTGTCTCTTATTTCTGTCTTTATTTGATGGTAGACTTTCTGTTTTGTTTAGGGATAGTAGGAGAGCTGGGGAGGCAAAGAACAAGGCATCTCCCTAGGCAGAGGTGCAAATGCAATGCTGGCTCACTGCATGCTCTTAAGTCACTTTTTCAGTCACATTCTTTAGCTTCATCCAGACGTCTAAGTCTCACTATTGTTTCTGAAGGAAAGAGATTAATTTTAAACCTACATTATGATGAGCTGGAAAACTGGCACAAAGACTTGAAGACTCTGAGCAGTTTACCTGTTGTGCCAGTATTTTCTCTCCATCTTCCTGATGCTACAGAGAGAAATTTCATAATTATCACCAAAACAACCTCATGCATTACTTGTCTACAAAATACTATTTGATGTGAACACGAATTTTCAGAGTCCACTAAGCCTTCAGTCTACTGCCTGACTGTAGCATCTCCTTTTTACTGTAGAGTGCAAGTCTTGGAGACTGTATAGGCAACATATTGAATAGTTAATCTGTACCACCTGCACAGAACAATGCAGTTACCTGCTATGATGCCATTTTATAGCAACTTCCTCAACACTGGCACTTTTCTGAAAAGGTCTCATCCATACTGCGCACACAGTCAAGATGGCAGATTATGTGTTCCCCAGACGTGTCCCTTGCTGCTGCTTTGCTTGTGGCAGAAGTCTGTCTGGAGGCTAATACAAGAGTACTAGGATATCACTTCTTAAATCTTGTCAGTTCAGTGCGAATAATTCCATGGAGAGCTTTAGGTTGAAAAATCTGGAGGTAAATTTCTCTGATGCTGCTGCATCCCTTGCAGCTAGGCTGGAGGCCAGGAAAGATAAAAGGAAGCTCATACAGAATCAATTATTGTGATCTAGTCGTCTTACATACACATACTTGACTAATAATTCTACATCTGCATCTAGATCAAGCTCTTATCACAGACTGACTTTAGTGATCTGAAAGTTTGGTTTTTGGTTTTTGGGTTGTTTGTTGGTGGTTTTGGTGGTTTGTTTCTTTTTTTTTGGGGGAGGATGTGTGTTTGTGTGTGGTTTTTTGTTTTTGTTTTCTTGTGACAATTATGTGCATTATTTTGACTGATTATGTGGAGATAAGAGGACTGCTTAGGATGTGATAGAAAATAAATACTGAATTAACTATAAAAAAAAATTCTAGGGTAGAGCATATAATAAAGGGGAAGGAAAGAAGAGCTGCTTCCAAAGACAAAGAGCAGTATTGTGAATTAAGGCAAGGGGCTCTAGTGGATGTCTGGGACATCCTGGGTCACCTAAGCTCTAAGAAAGGGGATGATCTGGAAGCAATCTCTAAGCATTATGTGCTTAACCTTTTTTCCTCTGTTTTTTCAGTGCTTTGGGGAGGAATGAACAATGTTGATTTGGAAAGAAGTTGCCATTTTGAACTGTTTACTCAGTCACTGGTAACAACTAAGCAAGTTTTGCAGTTAGGCTTATCATAGATTCCCCCAAGAACTGTAGAGGTGCAAGGTGGTACTTACAAAGGTGTGAAGGCAGAAGAAATTGTCTTTAAGGAGTGTGTTGGTAAGACAATTCTTATTAAAAGTATGGCATCTAAACTATAGAGTTACACACAGAATCCCTAGCAGTAGTAAGCAAAAGAACATGGGTGTATATATTTCTGTGAACCCTCAATAGCATCTACATTGCCACTGATAATATCATGGTGTATCAGGTAGTTTCTCCTAAGGTCAGATTTGGTTTTCTATCTTCCCCCTTGTCCTGCCTGTAGGTCTATGGGATGTATTTGAAAGAAGGGCACAAGTGGCTGTGCTTCTGAATTTAATGCAAAATCTCCTGAAACAGAGAGACATTTCTTAACAAGTGTCGTGGTTTAATCCCAGACAATAACTAAGAACCGTGCAGTTGCTCACTCACTGAAAGCAAGACAATGTTTTCTTGTCTTCTTCTTTTAAAAAAAAAAAAAGATGTAGAAGGTGTCTTTTAGCAAAGATGACTTTTGAAAATTCTTCTCTGACATGCTACTGTGAGATTCTGTGCCTCTTATTTAAAACTTACGGCATGTTTGATGTATTGCATGTAACTAAGAATATATAATATTGCAAGGATACTATATCAGTTAGAGGAAGTTAGTCTTGTGTATCAGTGCCTGTATGTATCACATTGTCCCTGTTTTGAAATAAACCACAAATATAACTTCTTTGCCAGTTTGGTATTTTTGGATAATCATCTGAACTTATTCATTTTTTTATTGGAGAAAATTGTTCAATTTCTATACATGAACATCCCAAGTAATCTTTTCTTTTTTTTGTTACTATTTTTTTCTGTGCACAGAAATCTGAAAGTTGTTCCCTTCAGCAGCTGTCATTTGGTTCTCGTGTGTGCGCATCTTGAATGACAGTTGGCAACATAGAAATGTTTAAGTGAAGAGTGTGGCTTCATCTTGCATGAATGGGGAATGTAATAACTGGTTTACTCCCAGATATCAGAGTGCCGAATGACTAACTGTAACCAGGGCTGTGGTAATTCTGTCCTAAATTTAACTGTTCTCTACCCCAAAAAACTCACCCCAAAACCCTATAAATGCACAAATGGTAAAAGCTACCTTGCTAGAAGGAATCTTCATATTTTGCGTGGGCAAAACATCTATTGAAGAATTACTTAGCAGCAGATCGTGTACTACTGTAGAGATTGACAAGTGTTGTAGTTGTTTAATGATAGAAACAGTTCTGAAGCTGTTGGCTAACATGTCTTCTGTTCTTATTACATTTTGAGTGGTTTAGTTTCCAAGGCAACTGCTCATGTCAGCATACAGAGGTGCTTAAAGCTATGGAAAGACATTTCCCAACAAATCCTTAATTTAGTGACAAAACATAAAGGACTATCTTCCGTCCTTCTGTCCAACATCTGCAGTGAATTCAGGATTCCCTGTGAGCCAGCAGCATGTCATGTTAATACAGAGACTTATCAGAGAGGACTGATTGGGATGAATACCTAAGTGAGGCATGGTATTTACTGATGGAAAAAAATATACCTTTGATAAGATCTCTTTACTGGGAGGACTAGAAAGTGAATAATGAAGAGATCGTAATCGTTGTTAAGGTATTGTTGTGGTGAGGTTTTATCTTGGTATTGGTTTTGTCTTCCTGTTGGAAACAGAAGATTGGATTATTGTAAAGCAGCACATTGTGAACATAGTGCACAGCATTGTGGAAGGTGCAATATTTACAGGTTGCACTTTTCCTGGACCTATATTTCTTAGTCAAGTAGGTCACTTTCTGAACTAACTGGGGCTGCTTTCTTGAGGGAGTAGAGTAAGGCAAATAAGCATCCTAAAACTGTGGAGCTGTTGAGCCATTACTGTAATGGCTTTAGTTCAAAATTCCAATGAAGTATGAAAGAAGTACTACTTTCAGTGCCTTGTGAACCAATAGGAGGACTTTGTCCATAAGAGAGCACAGTGGTTATCTATTAAAGAAAAAAATAAGAGAAATTATCCATGGGTGCAGAAATTAAAAGCTCAGAACAATCTGTTGTGGTCACCCTGATCTGCCATAAGCAGAGCAAAGGTGTTTACTCTTCTTCTTTTGGCTCCCAGACTTGTAGCTATATTTGAATAGTATCTGCTATAGCATAAACACTGATACTTAAAAAGTTCCCGATGATTGAAAAATCCCCTATAACCCTTGATAGTTACTATAAGTGGCTTAATGTTATATGGTGCACCTTTTGATACAAATTCATCCAGCTCCAGCTTCCAGCAATTTGTCTTGATTAGGTCTTTGGCAGTTAGAGAGAAATTCTTAAATAATTAAGTTTCTGTTTCTGGTATAGTTGCTTAGTCTGTAGGCTTTTTTACCTTCTCTTTGACAAGACTAATACTTAGGTATCCTTGAATGTTGTAGTAAAGGGGTATGTTCTGATCCCTCAGTTGTTTCACTAGCCTTCTTCTAAACTCTAGTTTACTGCCATTGTCCTAGAGGAGACAGTGTTCAAAGAACATCTGTCTTAGCCTGAAACACAGAAATACCATCACCTCTATACCATTATTTGAGATCCCATTTTGTACATCCAAACACTGTATTTGCTGTTTGTGGTCTTAACACTACAGCTGGCACTAACGTTTACCAGTTCACCCATCAGAGGTAGCACTCCTCATTTAAAACAGCTATTTGCACATTCTCAAAATATCAATTAGAAATCTTTCCCAATTGTCATCCATTATATTTCTTTCTTTTAATTGCTTGAACCCCACATCAGCAACCATCTTATTTTCCCAGAGCCCAGTGTCTGATTGACAAGACTTTTTAATTACCCAGATAACCCTGCTTAGTTCCCTTGATTGTTAGACTGGACCCTTTTCCCAGTCTTTCTGGACTTCTGTTGCTTCAGAGGACCTCATTCAGCCTCTTTTGTGTGTCTTGAATGCAAGTTATCCCCAAGTTTACTGATTCAAAACTGATACTGGAGCAGCTGCTGTTTAACATGCTCCTTTGATGATAATGGTAGGGGCATTATTTCATCCTTTATATCCTGGTTTATGTCACTTACCTAGTTAACAGCTCACTTGCAAAAGTTTTTTCTTTTCCCCTTCTTTTTTGTTTGGCAACTAAGAGGAACCTCAAAGAAACTCGCTTTGCCATTCCTTTTATGTTATCTTCTGTGTTTTCATACTGCACCAGGCTACAGGTAGCAAATTGAGTAATTTCTTAATCCTATGGTGCTACTAATTTGTAAGCCTGCTTGTCAGCAAAGTCTTTCATGATTATTGTAATGTTATTTCTCATCCTTTCAACATTAGTTTTCTTCTGATATATAGCCACCAGTCAGTACTGGGTTTTGTCTACTGGCCAGTGGCACAGTGAGCGTGGAAGAGAAGGGAAACTCTCCAACAAAGTTATTTCCTGCGCCCCAGCTCTGGATATTGCCCTGCAATATTGCTGACAAACCTTTGCTGCTCCCATCCACTCTTCTGCTGAAGCCAGAAGGGATGAACAACTGGCTCAGTTGCTGAGCATAGCATCAGTAGTCAGGAGTACAGAATCTCAGGGATGGTTCTGGTATGTACATTGCATTGTACTAAATACATATTTGAAAAAGCCAATTACTAAAGAGATGCTCCTCAAGAAAACATTCCCCAGTTCAGTAGAAGTATGGATAAACAAATTAGGGTACTTGCTTTGCTTCCCTCCAGTAGAGGAGCACCTTCCTCTTTCGAACAGTAGATCAGGAATGGTCAGACTGTGTTATCTTTGCTTCTGTTTAAGTACTTCACAAATGTACACAGGAGGATGTTTTTAAAATCTTTCTGTATCAATTTGTTACACAAATATTTGCTAATGGAATGAAAAGTGTATTTTGTAAGTTTTAGGAATATTAGGAAATCTTTTTTATACTAACTGCATCAATTTACACTTATGAGAGGTAATATTTATGGAATTATTACTTCTATTGAAGAGTTCACTGGGAAAAAATATGGCTTTAGTTATGGTGAGACATTTGCTTTTGCGAGGGACAGTTTTAATGTCTTTCTTCAGAATGTGCACCATGCTGTTGAAGGGTAAATTAAAATCTAATTCCTAACCTCGGAAGAATTGTATATCAGTTATGATTAAGTCCCACAAGAAGTCCCAAAAGTTTGAATAATTGAAGAGTTAGTGCTCAGAATAATAACAGCAAGTGGAGTCTCAACATGAAGAGTGCTAAAGGAACTTCATGCCTCATCTCTTATCCTAATGCTACCAGTACTAATACTGTGATAGATTCAAGTTACAACTTGTAAAGGAAGGTAGAAAAAATAATTCTGCAAATTATATATTGAGATTTTTTGAAATGTTAAAGAAGTATTGCTCCATTGTGGGTTTTTTTGCTGTGAAGATTGCATGGCTGTGTAAGTTAACCTCTTGCCCTTGTTCATCCCCTCTGTTGCTGCAAGCTGGTGATTCAGAGTGATTTAGTAGTGTCACCTGGAACAATCTTGTTTACAAGATCGTACAAAACTGAAGTGTCAGTGCTTTTAAAAATACATCCTTTTGTGGATTTTCTTGAACAAAATCTTAGTTTTACTGCAAATGGGATGTGGAAAATTTTAACTTCAAGGAATAATAAAAATACTGTTGAAGAAGCTGAGACTATACATTAAGTTATTATTTTTGTAGTAATTTTTTCCCAAGACTTTTGCAGTTCATATTTGTAAAGAAATTTTCTGCTGTAAATACAAGTACTCTTTGAAATGGATCACAACAGCCACTTGCAGACTCAAGCATCAAGCTTGTAACTGTTCATGGGGAGTCTTCATTCTTTGTGAGATTCTGAGCACAGTTTTTTGCTTAACTTGGACAAAACATCAATCTCATTTGTGAATGGAGCACTCCAAAAACATCAACACTGTTTTTGTTTAAAATATTGATGAAATGCCTGTGTTCTCACAAAACGCTTTAATTAAACCAAATCCTCATTTCCCAATGAGAAAAATTCCAACTTTTTTTCAGGCTGTTTTACACAAAAGCACAAAGCACTGAGTTAAAATCCACTTGCTGGAGAAGGAATTAATTTTTGCATGCATGACAGAATTGAATTTTGGTTACTTAATGAGAATATCTTTACCATTCATAAAAAATAAACTTATGCAATAAAAAATAAACTATTCTGTTGCAAAGTTGTTGGCTTGCAAAGCTAGTATGACTAGGTTAGAGTTCTGCTGTTTTTCATGTCTATCTTGAGTCCTTTATCAAATTGGATAAGATAACTGAGCCCTTTGGTTAGGAATCTCACACTGAATTTACCTGAAAACGAACATACGTCAGTGTGTTTTGTCAAGTCTTAAGCAAGCATCGCTGAGGGAGGAGATCAGTGAAGCCCAGTTTGGAGCTGTTAGGTAGGCAGAGGAGAAGGACACTCACCATTAGACTTTTGATGCAGCACGGCTATAGAGAAGTACAATCCCTTGGTGCTGCTTTTGGAGTGTTTTTGCTGGAGGCACCACTTCAGCAGACATCCTCAGCAGGTGTATTTACAGTTGTTCATTCTAAATTGTTAATTTTAACAACTTAATGATTAAAAATACATTCTTTATATTCTTTTGACTGGTAAAATTCAGGTCCCAGCCATCCACTAAGCTGGGAGAGGTGCAGTGAGTATAACACATCCACACATCCGCTGCTGTGCCATCCCCTGAAGGGCATGGGCTGCTTGCTGGTGTTGGCACCCAGCTGGCCCATGGCTGGGCATGTGTGCACAGGTCTGCTTTAGCTTGCTTTGTGTTTGCACTGAGGTGCTACCTTACATTTGAGGTGCAGGATCTCCTTGCCATCAAAACAGGAAAAAGAAATACTTGAGTTTGATTATAATCATGTTTACAAGGCAACAGTACACAACATTTTTCTATTATGTTAAGGGGAGCTGTTCTGGAAGTTTAAAGCATTTTTAGGCTTATTTTTTAACTATTCCAATATGAATGAAATTGAACAACTAATATCTTATGACATGAATTGAACCATGCTATCATTCTACTTTGGCATGTAAACATTGTAGCTAACCGACAAAATCCATGCCAGAACAGCTTCTGAAAACACTTTTGCCAGGAAACGGTTTCAGTGCCAGGATTATGCTCATGTGGCAGGAGCCTCTGCTTCTCTTTGCTAAAGCCTTTGAAAGTAGAAAGCTTTTGTTTTCCCATTCCTTTGTAGCTGTTTCTGCTTGCATATATCTGCACATCTACTGGGAAACCCTAGTAGCACCGAGCACCAAACAGCTGCTCCTTGTGCTCTTCTCCTGTCGGCAGAAGGAGCAGAACTGTGGAACTGTAGCTGAAAATTGTCAGTGGTTAGGGTCAATCTCCAAAAATGGTCTGTCTTTAAATTCAGCTCAAGTGACTTTATTATAATTGCAGACTACTATTGGGGACTTCTGACATTCTATAGATCTCCCTTGTATATGTAGTAAGGGGACCATATGGTGTCTTGTTTCCAGTGTAGTTATGCAGACTTAAATTATTTATTTTTGAAGCTTAATCTTTAGCATTTCAGTTTTGCAAGGCAAAAAAAAGCAGGGGGAGGGAGAAGTGGTGAAAAATAGGCTGGACAACAGCAGACTAATTTTTAGTTAGACTAGGTTAAACAGATCCACTCGGAAATAAAAAGGTACCTTTTGATGACAAAGCACAGATTTGCTGGTGTATGATTCTATTTTTTTTTTTCCAATTAAAAGATGTTTATTTGTGTGGTGATTTTGCTGTGTAATAATAAGATCCATCTCTTCCATCTGCATGTATCAGAGGTTGGACTATTCCCACACCACTGTTGCATTGTTTTGCTGCCTTTTTTTTTTCCTTCCCTCCATGTTCTTTGATGGGTTAAGCTGTCACTGAAATTATTTTTCATATAGACATAGTGGTGGTAATTTTTTTTTTTTTTTTGATGATGCTGTTCTTAAATCTTACAAACCTTGTGTCAAATTGCAAAGTTTAGGTCTTTGGAGTCTTGAAGACAGGCGTTTGGGTAATTTTTTTAAAGTAAGGCTTATGGAGTGATAGTGTAAAGTGCTATGCAAGACAGGATTATTTGAGACTTGTATGCTGAGCAGCTGCTACCATTGATTTATTAATGTATTGCTGTGATTCAGAGCTGTCTTTTGGAAGATCAAACTGTGGCTTTGGAGTGCTTCTAAAAATCTGTATAGTTCTTTGCACTTTTCAATATTTTTGTCAGCTACAGGGAACACTGCTGCAGATTAGCCCTGCTGCAGCTTTCTGCAGTGGCAGTGTCTGCTTTTCAGGCCAGTGTTTGAAGTCTTGCCCCTGTAAAAAACATGTCATTTACGTATATAGCACTTAGAGAGATACTGAGGCGGGCAACAGTTTGTGAAAGGATATCGCATTTGATGGACTGATTTAATAGATAGCCACCCAGCATAGCTCAACACCAAGGGTGAGGATCTGGGGTTAGTGATGTTACCTAAGTTGCACTGTAGTCATTACTTCAGTATCTTTCATATATATAAATCCACTGCATTTCATTTTCTGTTAAAAAACACCCACAAAATTAGCTGTCACATTTTCATCAGTGTTTTGGGACCTCTGTAGGTTAAGTTTTTTCTGGGTATTATTGCTGGCATATAAGGTTGTCTTTTTAGACTTCAAAACTGCTGCAGTTGCTTTTGTAAAAGTGACAGGTATGGTTGCACCCTGAGTTACTCAAAGGGTTGCAGTAGTTGATCATAAGCTGCCCCTGTGCATCTGTTTTGAGACAGTGCTGGTTTTTAGAGCTTTGAAGTGTTTTATTTCATCTGTAGTCTCTTGTTCTGCCTGTGGAAAGTAGAAGTAGAAAAATCCTGGTAGACTTAGTTGTTCAGATGTATGAAATATGTAGGGTCTGCTAAAATACCTTTGTATTTCTACTTTGTCATGTGATATCTGTATAGTCTGTAGTCTCTTCTTCGTGATACCTATAATAATATTTTTCAAGCATCCATAAGCTGGAGCTGACTTGTATATGTTGCAGCATTTTTTTTTAAAGACTTCTTCCTGGAAGCTAAGCATTTTTAATTGATTTTGAAAGATGCTATTAAAAGGTAATTACTAGTGGAAGTTCCAAGTAAAATGAAAGTTTCAATTATTCATACTTTTTGCAGGAGGCAAGGTGTGGAGAAGGGATGGCTGTATTGGTAATTAGTATTTATCAAAAGACCAAATAAAAACAGATAAAATGCTTAATGAAGTTATGTGTGGTGAATTTTGTAGCATTTGGAAGAAACATTGTTTGTACACACCAATACTTTATTTAAACATAAGATTCAGCTTTAATCCTGGTAATGCAGGGATTCTTACGAAATGATAGTGGGAGATGAGATACACAGAATTAATTAGAAAGAAATGTAAATAGGGTATGGAACTCAGGATGTTTAATCCTAAGAGGAATCTTGCCATAAAACTTCTCAAAATTGCTGGAATCTAGAGGCTGAGAGGGTCATTTGACTAAAATCTGAAGGACAAGACACATGTAATGAAAGATGGAAGAAAGAAGACAGCTTGGGAGAGAGACAGAACAGGAGGGATTCTGTGCAGAGATGCTGACAAGTTTTAGGTGGAAGTGGGCAGGTAACAGGGGTATAAGGCAACTGGAAGAAGGCCTTTAACATGGATTTTGCTTTGATGTAACAAAGTAATCCAAGCTGAAGGCCTTCACCTCTGATATTTCTGTGTGAAGAGGATTTGTCGCCTGAGGTGGCAAGTTCTTAAGGAATGGATGTAGGGCTAATGAAGGTTAAACAGTTTAGTTTGGATTCCAGAGGTCAAAAGTTCACACCAGGCTAAGATTAAGTTAAAGCTAAGCCTGGAATATGGATGGTTTCTAGATTTTAAAGATGTTTAGATTATATGAATAGAGGCCACTAGAAGGAGGTTCTATTCCAACAACTATGTTGAGAAAGCAGATTATTTTCACTACAAGGGTGTTTCACTGCCATCACCCTTGAAGCTGCAGTAAAACACAGGAACAGACAATGAAAAGGAAAAGCTTTCAAAATAAAATCATTGGACTCTACATTGATTAAAAGAGTATTAACCATTCTGCCTTTATTTCCCTTACGTTTTCCCTGCTTTATAGTTTTCTTCAGCAGAAATGTTATCTTCCACATCTCTTTTTTTAGGTCCTAGTGCTTTTGCAGATTTCTTGAATGTAGAATAAGTTTCCAGGAAGAGATATGCAATGCCTTCTTGATGCTGTTAGCTGAATAAAAAAGTTTTATTAATTTTCTAAGACATTCCAAACTTCTATATCAAAGTGTACATGTCTGCATTGGCTGTCTTCTATAAAAAATACAAAGCTTGTGATTAATAGTCCTCAGTCGGTGAATGTTTGGTTTTGAGACAGGTGAAACTTTAGGTGGTTTCATCTGTTCCTTGTCACATCTTGATTTTCATTTTAGAAACATGTGAAGTGCATTTACTAAGCTATCGATCATTACAGTTTATGCTTCAAGCAGTGTTTGTTCATGTTCTTTGGAGTATTGATGAAAAGTCAGTCCATGGCAAGATGAGAGCAGCTTCTTGGCTTTAATGAAAAATAGCAGTGGGAGTCCAGGTCTTGTTTTGTTTTCAGTTTCCTCTCACTTTACAAGATCAAGAAACATTTCCTGTAAAAAGTGTCTGCCACCAGAAAGTAGTGTTGTAAATAAAGCCCTGATCCAGGCAAAATACAGGAAACTTCTCAGCACGTACTTCTTTAACAAATCAGCTCATCTGTCCTTCTGTTTCTGAAGTGACAAATTATGTAATACAAAAAGGTGAGCTTGATAAACCTGGGCTATCATACATTTCTATAAGAACTTAAAATACTGTGTAATATAAAAACAATTAATGCATTTATGGTTCAGTGCAGTTCTAGGTTTGGGGTTGTTTTTTGGTTTTGGTTTTTGGTTTGGGTTTTGTTTTTTTTTTTCTCCTATATGGGCTCTTTGCCCTGAACTGACATATGAAATGGATGTAAATTTCTTTTGAGTCATATTTAAGAATGTTGTTCACTGATGAGATTCCATTTTTATAAAGCATAATGGAGGTAGATTATTTAGGACTGTTTTTTATAGTGCTCAGCTTAGCTCTTTACTGAAGTGCGCAACCCCAGGTGCTTTTTTTCAGGGCTGTCCAGAGTGGGACAGAACATATTAGGGCTTTTGGCCACCAGCTACCTTCTTCCCCATGCAACCTTCTGTGGAACAAACCTGGCCCTTCGTTTGGCACAGGTGCGATTGCCATCTCTGTGCGCCCCTCAGGCTGGGTCAAGAGCTGTAGTGTAGCCCATGGAAATCTTTAACGAGAGCTGTGGGTTGAAATCTCAAGTAGTAAGGAACAAAAACATATTGCGAAGTGCAGTTCCTGACTAAAACTCCTGCATTTGGTTAGTTAAATAGGTTCTGTTCTGGCATGTGGCTTTCAAATGTGTTGGGTATCATAAGGGCTTTCTTCATAGTTTGAATTGTAGGGGCTTGATTGCCCTGTTTCTGCTAAAACATGACATCTGCAACTTATATCTAAGGTTGTGCAATTCTTGTGGCCAGTGTTCAAAGTATCAGTTTTACAGGATTTTAAGGCTGTTCATTAAAGCTGCTCTTTCCCATCATCCTGATGAGGTCTACAAACTTAGGCTTCAGCAAATTTTTATCTTTGTTCATTCTGAAAGCAACTAAAATCACAATTAAAAGCAGGTAGAGGATAGCTGCTATTGAATGTCAAAATCTCTACAGAATGAAAAAATTCTCTCTAACTTTTCCCAATATGTAAAAATCTGGAGTAAAACAGGCACTGGGATGTCACCATGACAGCTAATATGTATCAGTCTCAGGTCAGCCTCTTCACTCAGGTCACCAATGCTGTCATCGACACCTGTGTTCAGAGGTGCTTTTCTCATGCCTGAAGCTCTGATGAGCTCAGCCATCATGCTCAAATACATGGAGTATAGAAATATAAATGTTAATGGAAGTGTTCAGAAAAATTTTAAGTCACATCTTTTGACTGCCACAATGTTTTTCTGTTACTGTGTCTGTCCAGCTGAGTTACCCTGCCTTATTCTGCTCAATGAAGAAGATTGAAACAGCATGTCATTTCTACTTCCTATGTCTTTTGTTAGCCTGGAACTAAAATAAATGCAGCAGTATATTTCTGTATTTCAGTTACATGAATGGCTTTCCTCATCTGGTTAATTTTCCTTCCCTTCTCAACTTTCTACTGACTTCTTCACCAGTTTCCATTTCCAGGCAGAAGTATTTGTGACCTCTACTTTTAATCCATAAGGTAGTTAATTGTGGCCTAACATCTAAGAAGCAGGAATGCAACTAGAATAATTGCTCACCTGTGTTGTTGTGGAAAGGTCTAGAAATGATTGCCAACCTAATTTAAATGCTTTGCAAATAGGTTCTCTGTGTGATGTTATGGATACACAATTACTTGGCATACAGCAGCAGCTTAGTGATATGATGTTGGAGTGTACTGGATTCCTGAGGGACTGCACCCATGGAAGGTACCCACACTGGAGCAGTCTGTTCCAGAAGGACTGCGCCCATGGAAGGAACCCACTCTGGAGCAGTCTGTTCCTGAAGGACTGCACCCATGGAAGGGACCCACACTGGAGCAGTTCATGAAGAACTGCAGCCTGTGGGAAGGACTCACGCTAGAGAAGTTCATGGAGGATGGTGTCATGTGAGAGGGAGCTGACGCTGGAGCAAGGAAAGAGTGTGAGGAGTCCTCCCCCTGAGGAGGAAGGAGTGCAGTGACAGTGTGTGATGAACTGACTTCAACCCTCATTCCCTGTCTCGCTGTGCTGCTGTGAGGAAGGTGGTAGAGAATTTGGGAGTAGAGTCCAAGAAGAAGGGAGGAGGAGGGAGAAGTTGTTTTTAAGATTTCTTTTTTATTATTATCCTACTCTGAATTGGTTGGTAATAAATTAGACTGATTTCCCCAAGTCAAGTCTGTTTTGCCTATAACCGTAATTGCTGAGTGATCTGTTCTGTCCTCATCTTAACCCACGAGCCTTTTATTATATTTTCTCTCCCCTGTCCAGCTGAGGAAGTGAGTGGCAGAGTGACTTTGGTGGGCACCTGGCATCCAGCCAGGGTCAACCCACCACATGGAGCTTGGCTTGATTTCAGCTAGTGCATTATGTTATCTTGGATCATGCTGATATGCCAATTGTCTTGCATTCCAAGTGACAGCAGGTGAATGCTTCTGAAATGTTAAGGACACTGCTCCTATGCAAAAGGATTTTTCTGTGCAATTTAGCACCAAGATTTTAGTAACTTGTAGCTGTCAGTGGGATTATGAGAGATTTACATTTAATCTCAGATTTTTTTTTAAGCCATATTAAATCTAATTTTCATGTAAATTCCCTTAGGATCATATAGTATATTTCAGTAGAAGGACTTTTGGTAACCATCCAGAAATTTAGGATTGGAGTTCAGTGTTGCTGCTGTTCTTCTCTAAGTTCCTGTGGGTGTAAGAAATATGTGTGCATCACACCACTGCCGTCAAATACCTGCCCAGGTCTGTTAACTGGGATGCAAGTGTCAAATACATCAAATGTATTTAGGGAAGAATAATCTACATTCTAAGAAGTGAAGAGATATTGCACTGTGTTGGCTGTGTAGTGTGGTGACTTCTTGCTCCATCTGTGCACTTCAGAAGGGTCAATCTGAATTTGGCATAGCATGTATGCTGTGGCATCTTGCAGGATATCACATTGTTCATGGTGATTCAAAGAGTAATTTGTTTAATAGTAGAATGGTCTTTATTTTGAGGGGTTTTATTTAACTTGTTCTTACTGATTCAATTTGAATTTTATTCATAATTACAGAACTTTACAAATTAATTTAATAATGAATTTACAAAATAAATGCAAGTAATGTGCTATTATTTCTTTTCAATTGGTAATGTGCTGTGAGTTGAAAATCGTCATTGGAATAAAATGGCAAGTTGAAAGACAGATAAACAGCAAAATAATAAATAGTAATTAAAAAGTTAAAATAAACAAGATGACCTATTAATCCATTGGATTAATCCAGGTAATGGCAGCAGTTTCATCTACAATTAGGGCTGTAGTGAAAGAATGTAGAAAATATTTCCCATTAATAAGATTCAGGAGGGAAAGCTGCATTGCTCACATACTCAGAGCATAACAGCTTACAGGATTTGTAGGTTCTGTTTTTACAGACTGAAAAAATGGTAAATTTGAGGCACTTAAAATTGCCATAGGAGCTTTGGGATGTCAAGTGTTCCTAAGTATTGAGATATTTTAAGGACATAATTGGGGGTATAGCAAGAAGGAGATGGATCATAAATAAGAGAGACAGAAATTGCCAACAGAGACAAAACCAGCAGTGTTCTATGGAGTTTTACTTGGTCAACTTAAAAATACCAGTGCAGGATGTGGGAAGAATGCTATTGCTGAAAGCAAGAAAAGCATGCTGCCATATCTGTGAGTTTATACTCAGCATTTCTCCTCTTTGAGCATTGATGGGAAAATGCAGTCAGTTAGTGCTACTTGAGTAAGGAAAAAATGTGAGTTTTAGTAGATACAGAAGAAAGATTTGCCTGCATTAAAGGGACTGCCCTTCAATGGTTTGGGTTTGTTTTTTTTTCTTTCAACAGAATTTTCATGTTAGATTTTACAGCTTAATGAAGATTTTTATGTAGGTAGTTATTATTTCAGATAGGAAGAATTGGTCCTCCTGGATGAGCAGTTTTTTGTCACAAAGACAATTAATATACTTCAGAATACACTTGGCAGAACTTCAGAGT
Organism: Psittacus erithacus; assembly: GCA_009867235.2. Lineage (NCBI taxonomy): Eukaryota > Metazoa > Chordata > Aves > Psittaciformes > Psittacidae > Psittacus > Psittacus erithacus. The sequence goes on along the minus strand of WYDI02004266.1, from coordinate 9,640 downwards.
CGGTACTGACTTTTAATTTCTTTCCACTTTTGCATCAGCTCTTGTAATGAGAACAATGCAATTTGAAAAACCTGTTGCAGCCTGCAACTTTTTTTGGTTTTGTGGCTGTTGTGAAGTCCATTTCAGAACTGACCCAACATCTCTGGAAAAGGACTGTATAGTGAAAGCGTCAGTTTCCCATGAGGGACAGTTCATTCTGAGAGGCACAGGTGCATGTGTAGGGCAGCTTTTTTAGCAAGTGTGGCCAACAGGGGACACTGCTGTGGTGAGATCAGATGCCACTACACTACCCTGCCTTAAGACTGAAATACTAAAACGACTTTGAAGCCCTGTCCTGTAAGAAATGCATATTAAGAACACCAAGTATCTGAAGCCTTTCTTGGCAGGGCAGTCAGCTACGAGGGAGAGAAGCTCTCAAGTACTTAAAACTATGGAGGTAATTGGGTACTGCAGCAACAAGCGTGGCATAAGCTAGCATTAAGAGTTAGAAGTGTAGCTGTGGTGAAGCTGGTAGGCAACTTCCTTGTGTCTCTGATGATGATGCCTAGGACACTTCATACAACTCCCTTTTCCTCTTTTCCTGTTTTAAACAGTAAATGTTTCTTAAATGCTGCTACTGTTGTGAATGGCTCATGAGTTTTCTCTTCATATGAAGACTGTAGCCCTTTCTTTCCAAGCAAAATGAAAACAAGTCATGCCGTGTTCCCTGAGAAATCACCGCTACAAAGCTCTGGGTAAATGTGAAATGGGAGCTTCCTGTTGGCTGCAGATGCTTTGTTTCTTGCTGGGGCTCATGCAGTTTCTTTCCAGCCTTTCCTCACAGGAAGACTTACTGCCTTCATTTTTGCTGGTATATGTACCCTTGACTAAGATCAAATGCCATTGCATTGTTTCTTGATACCAAATGTGTGTATCTGGTATTATTTAAATAATGCTTATAAAATAGGTACTACCATAGTGAGTCCTCTTTTTAGCGAATCACTGAAGTACTTTAAAGCTTTTCTGTCTGGTTAAAAAAAAACCAAAAGCAAATCACCAAAGATGAAATACCAATCCATATTTATCTTTTCTACAGCCCTGAAGTTCTTTACTGTGAGGGCAATGAGGCACTGGAATAGGTTGCCCGAAGAAGTGATAAATGCTCCATCCCTGGCAGTGTTCAAGGCCAGGTTGGACAGAGCCTTAGATGACATGGTCTAAGGTGAGATGTCCCTGCACATGGAAGGGGTGTGGAACTAGGTAATCTTAATGTCCTTTCCAATCCTAACTATTCTGTGATTCTATGATTGTACTGCTGCTTCTTGATGCAGCAGATCGGTAAGAACTGATGTGGCAGTGATGTGTAGAGGATGGGTGGGTACAAGGAAGAGATCCTTTGAGAGTTTAACAAGAGTAATCTCAGTGGACATCAAGAGGCAAAACTGAAGGTGGAGTAGGCATGGAGGTGGGAATTCTGAGACTGAACACAGCAAATGCTTCCTGCCTGCATACTTGGAGAACTGCAGAAAATGGAGCAGTAGTTGCAGAGGCATGAGAAATCAGGGTATCTGATTTTACCTTCTTCCTTTTCTTTTGCTCTTTCTGGAATGCCTACTTCAAATCTTAACCCCAAAATCTCTGTTCACATGAGGTTAGTCTTTGTGTTGCTCTCTGTCTAAACTCCTGCCTTTGACAGTGCTTCTTAGGGAGGTTTCTCCACCTTGGAATCACCTGGCCTTAAAGCAGGCAGGCAGGGGTAGCTGGTCACATCCATTTCCCTATTTCTGCCTTCTTGAACAGACCCCCTCCCAGCCTCCTCACTCTTTCTTTTTTATTAAAAAGCTTGAGAACTCCCTCTGTTTAACCTCTGCCTTGGTTATTTTTTTCCCTTAGCAAAAGAGAAATTTGACCTTTGTATCTTGTCTGATTTCTCTGTAACTTTATCCAACCTTTTTAATTGTCCTGATTCACCTTGGTATCCCCTGTCAATCTTCTGCCTCTTACCCTGTCACTCAGCTTCTCTGTACTTTGTAGTCTCTTAGTGCTGTTGACTCTGCTGCTGTTTTTAGTTCTTCCATTGGTTGTCCTGTAAGGGCAATTTGTTTAGTCTTTTTCCCATTAAAGTATTTTTCCCTTTTCAGTAGTAACTACAAAGTACTGTAACACTTTGTCTTGTGATGGGCCTGGTTTTGGCTATTTAGTTAATTTCTCTGGATCTTTGTTATTTTGTAGGTCTAAGCTTTCTTTTTGATTCAAAATGGTGGTGAAGTATAAGACTATCAGGAGATATCCACTGATACAGGTGGAAAGTGGGGAATATGCAGAGTTGAAAGCATTGACTGCTACAGCGCCAACAAAACAACTTTCCCAAATCTCTTTATAAATAGACTGCAATACAGTTTTTAAAACTCAGAAGTGGGTATAGTTAAAGTGGCTATGTAAATGGTAGCAATTCATTATGGTGTTCCAGCTAGATGAAGAAAACCCAATTTTTTGTTGTGGAAAATTTGTTGGTTGCTTGAGATTGGGTTTTTTTTGCTTTTTTTTTTTTGCTTTTTTCACATAGAAAGAAACACAAAACTGATAGCTTGAAACGGCCTTTCAAAAACTGCATTTGTTTTTCTGAACAGTGAATGTACTCTACCAGAATTGAATGATTTGTGATAGTGTTTGAGATATACCATTTACTCAGGCACATGCCCTATGACAGCCATATTGCTCGTAAGCAATAAATCAGCTTATCTTCTAACAAATTAAGTCTGACAGCTGGCCTTTCATCACTGCCTATCAAATGAACTGTCAGACTGCTCAGCTCGTTAACCTCCTGCTTAAGGCAGAATCCAGTCTGGGTTTTGTACCATCTGAGGTCACGGTGGCCTTTTAGTATCCATTCGTTAAGGAAGTTCTAAGGGTTCTCCTTCTAGGAAAAAAGCTTGAAATCCCCTTCCCGCTCAACCTAAGTCCTTTAACCCCCTGGTGAAATTTGTGGGACTGTCAGAATACTTTGGTGATAGTGATAACAGGGAAATGCAAGCAAATGGCTTTGGAAGGGTGTGTGTGTATCTTGTTGTTGTCTAAATATGAAACTATAGCATTGTGATTTATACTGTTTAAAGAAAAGTTGAAAGTAAATTACTTTGGAAGCCAATCTCTAATTGCTGAACACAGAACAATTTAGGCTGGGGTGTTTTAAGTAGCAGTACCTGTTACCTATACAATGAGTAATAGCATATGTATCAATTACTCCCTTTCTGTGGGCATGTGCATGTGGATATTAAGACTACATGGGTATAACTTCTGCAGATGTGAAGGGGAAGCAGAGAGCACAAAGGAAAGTGTTTCTAAGGAATGGTCTAGTTATAAGGAGTTTTCAGCTGAACTGTGTTGCAGGTGTGTCAAGCAGTATTGACTTTATTGTGCTTGGTTTTAGACAATGCACAGTATAATCTTTGCCCAAATTATTTCTAGACTGAACTGGAACACAGCCTGATGAGATTAAGAAGCATAAACAAAGCTGTTGCATCTTTTACTGTGCAAACCTTGCAGAACTGGCTCCTATCTCACACTTCCCTGAAATCCTCTGTACTGTTTTGTGGTCTTTCTTTGACCCTTTTGCTTTACTTGACTCAACCTTCATCACAGGCATGAGATCTAATGTGTGATAAAATGCCCAATGGGTCTATAGGTAAGTCTGCAGAACAAAAACACGTAGAATTTTAGTAGGCATGAAGCAGACTTGAGTGCAGTGAAACACTTTTATTCCTGGCAGAAGCCCTATGTTAGCACAAGTAAATAAAATGCTATTGGTCCAAAAATAGAGGGGAGTATGAATAAGGAAAAAACAACAACAAATAACCAAAACAAACAAACAAAACCAAGCCAAACAAAAAAACTGAAACACTCAAAACAAAACCAAAACCAAAGAACAAATAAAACCAACCAACCAAAAAAACACAAAAAAACCCCCCAAAATGAAAAAAACCACCACCAATCCCCCCCCCCCACCAAACCAGCAAAACCCCCTGCAATTAAACATTCTAAAAATCTGAAGTTATTTGGAAGTTATAGCTCATAAATGAACAGGCTTATGTTATTTTATTTTGGTTATGACTGTGCCATTTCTTGTGCATGAAATACCCAATATCAATTGCCAATAAGTTTTTTTTATGTGCTTCAAGTTCAGATTTCATTTCAAGGTTCACTTGTTTGAAGCTCTGTATGTCAGCCAAGAAATTATAATCTGAATTGTATTTTGACGTTTGGTGTAGTAGTTGGATAAGTAAGGAAGCATCCTGGAAAGAAAAGGTCTGCTTAGCCTTCATTAGTAATGAATGAGAACTGAGAAACAGATGGTGGGAGTTAGATCGGATTCATAATGAAATCCCAGAAGGCTCTGTGCTAAGACTTGTCCTGTTCATAATGGCTTATAAATATCTGGCAAGAGGGACCAGTGTTTGGTTGACGGCATGTTTCTGATTGGGCAAGTCAATGGTAAAGCTGGTGGTGAAGACTTGTGCAGGTATTTCATAATATTAAACAACTTGCCAGAAAGAAAGCACAAATATAACTTAGCAGCAGATGAGAACTGGTGAACCTAAGCACACATTCAGTAATCTCTAAATCAGCAGTTTCTTTTAAAGAAAAAGATCTCGAAGCTGACTGTATTTTGAAAGCTGCAGCTTCAATTCTCAGCAGTTGTCAAGGACACAAATGGGTGTTAGAAATGATTTAGAGACAAAACAGCAGGTGCTGCTGATCCATTGTAGTGGCATGCACACTTCTCAAGTTGTGCATGCAGTCCTGCCCCGCTCTGTTTTTTCTCTGATGTACAGAGAAGAGTAGAGGATATGGAGAAAAAAAAGAAAAAAAGACCTGAAATTTCTTCCAAGACTAAAGCTTTTTATCATGGAGAGGAAAGTGAACAAAAGGGAGGTCCATACAATCATGGATAATGTGGGAAAGTCGAATAGGGAATTACTGTTTGCTGTTTCTCATAGCATGAGCAATAGTTGATAGTCCTCAAATAGAAATAAGAAACATTTTTTACATTTATTTCCAAAGTTTAATGTAATTTCTCATAGAAAAATATAAACCATAAAAAATAGCAGATTCTAAACTTTGTGAACTGTTAATGCAGTGAGTTAAACAAATGTGATAAGTGGATAGATAACTTTCATTCTGAGCTAGCACAATTAATCATCATTTTCAGTTCCTTCTTCATTTCCATCTCAACTTTAAATTAAAATGCTTATGATTGTAAGGTCTTATGTGATGCCAGTTATTTAAACTGAAGACATACTTGAAGAATCCTGAAAGATGCAGTTATATATATCAGCAGGTGTGTGTGTGAGTGTTAAAAGTCCATTTTCTATTTACAGAAAAGGCCAGAAATTTTGTGTGAATGTAAAGCTACTTTATCTCAAAGGCTGGACTCTTGCCCTAGTGTTATCAGTTTCAGAGTCAACAAAATCAAAGGTTTACGCTGATTCTTCAGTGATGATATCCAGTCTCTCAAAGAGATTAAAATCTCTGATAAGCTTCACATAGCATAATGAGGTTGGGTATTCTAAGTGATTCGAAGAAAACTCCAGGAACAAACTCACCAAGAAAGTTTTCAAGTTGACAAGCAGGTATTCTTTATTGGGGATAGCTCCTCCTAACGTGTGTCCCCATATTGCTACACAAGCCGTCCTTATGTAGCCGCTGGACATGCATCCATACTTATGAGGCTATGTGTGGATAACATCATTTTCCAGGAAGTTCTCCACATGCGTACAAAAATGTGGTGGTGGTCTCTGAGGGTCGTTTAGTTCTTCCAACAATCTTCGTCACTGCTGGCAGCCTTTGAAGCACGCTCAGTAGACGTTTATGCCAGCTTAATTGGTTTGTTGACGCCACAGACATAACAATCATCCTGTCCTTCTACTTACCAGTTAACTGCAGCACATCCTGGACACCTGCCATTCCAGAGACTCCTTATCCTTACATCCTGTTCTTCTAGCCTGTTTTTCTTACACTCATTTTGTACCAAGGTCATAAAGGCCCAAAACTATGTCAACTACAATGGTTTATCTTATACAAGAATTCTCAGTACGTTCTCTAGCTGTACTCTTATTTTTTTTCTGTGGATCATGCACCTCAGTAATTTTCCATTGCTACTGTTACAAAGCCATCAAACTTAACATTACTTAAAACTGATTCTAAAGGTTTATACATTTCATTTTGTAATTTTGTCGTCATCCCATCCCCGTCCCTTCCCCTCCCCCCCTGTTTCAGAGGGAAGAACAGTTCGTGGTCTGCTTAGGTTGTTGCAGGCATATTGACTTAAGGGATGTTGCTGTTGTTTACGTACTCTATGTGGCACAGAATGGTGATTCAAAGCCCTTGGCTCTATCCTTTCCTTTTCTTTTAAAGATGAATTGTAAAAGGAGAACATTCAGGGACATTTGACATGTCCAGGGAAGAGAGTCCAAATGTAGAAACAGACTCTGGCTTTACAAACTATGCCAAGTGTATTGTGTTTGTAACAGTCCTCTCAAGAGATGTAATGAAAATTCTTGTAATAAAACTTCTTGTTCTAAATCTGTGTTTTACTAGGAAAAAATACCTTGTGTACAAAAGGAAGAACTTGCTGCATACTGTCCTTTTGAGATCCCAAAAGTTTGTATTGTTGAAAAGAATAAGAATGTAAAACCATTTTGGTTTAGATGCCTTGTGTCTTCTCTCCACATGGAACCTCAAGATCAGCAAACACAAAAATTGTCTTCGTTACAGATAGTGTCATCTTTACAGAGGTGACCAAATAATCTGCGATAGACTGATTTGGAGGTAGACTTTTCTCTGAACAACAAAACCAGGAGTATCTAAAGATCTTATCCAATGACTCAGAAAAGTGCTTAAGTCTTTAAATTATTTTCATCAATGCCAGAAGATACTTGAGTATAACTCACACGTTTCTGTCTAGGCTTTGGGTTTCTGCGTCTTGCAAACATTCTTATCTGTGCTGGTTAAAAAGTATGCTGTAAATACATTAGCTTTGTCAGTGTAAAAGGGAGAAGGATATTTGTTTTCCCAGAAGTGGGGAATTGTATTCATTTTTTTGTGTGAATGCTGTAGTATTATGGGAGAAAAATATGTGAAAGGGCTCCAAAGGGGTCAGTGGCCTGTTGAGTCAGCCTCCCTTTTCCAAGGCAGGACCAACTCTCAGCATGTGTTTGTCTAAAACTTCAACTGCCAAGAGATTCTGCAAATTTCTGTGGAATCTTTTCCGGTGTTTTACTGTGCTTACTGTTAAAACGTTTTTCCTAAAGATAAATGTGAATCTTTCTTATAATGAAATTTCTTCCTGTCCTAGCAACATCCCCTTTTCCTATGCAGTGGTCCTTGCTGAATACGAATGCATATGACCAAGTAACTTTTAACCTCCAGACTAAACAACTCTAGTTTGCTCTTTTTTTTTTTTTTTTCATGTCACATTTTGTACATTTTTCTTTGTCTTTCTTGAACTTGACAGAGTTCCAGCACCTGACACTGGAACCCTGTTGTTCATGACATTGAATCATTTGCAGATCCCCTGAAATGCTTTTTGGTCTGAGCTAACCAGCACACTACTGCATTAGAGAAATGTTCAATTTAATTGTATAGATGTCACCTGAGGGTCCAAAATAGCACTGCAGAATGACTAGAAATGTATAAAACATGATTTGCTTGCACTTCTTACATTAAGACTTTTCTTTTCTCACAAATCTCATCAGCAATGACTTTATCATATTTCTTTTGGGGTTACTGACTGAGAAAAATCCAATCCTGTTAAACAGCGTCAAGCCCAGTACCAGTACTTATTAAGCCCTGCTGGAAATCCTGCCTTTTCAAGGTGATTTCCCAGTTGCAGCTACTGTTTGAGAACTGTTGTTCAGCCATCTTAATCCAGTTATCATGCACTTTACTGGTACTGAATATTACTAGGTTTTGAATCAGAATGTCATGCAATAACAAGTCAGATGTCTCATCTAAGTTTGTCTATTGCATCTATGTCGTTACCTTTATCAACCAAATTGTTATTTCACCAGAGAATAAAACCAGATTTATTCAACAAAAAATATATTTACTGACACTAGTTATATTCTTATCCTCTAATTCTTTATTTTCCAGATTGTTGTGGTTTAAGCCTAGTCAGCCACGCATTCTTTCTCTCACTCCCTCCCCTTCCTTCCGCCCCGCTCCGTGAGGGATGGGGAGGAGAATCAAAAGAATGTCACTCCCACGGGTTGAGATAAGAACAGTCCAGTAACTAAGGTATAACACAAACCACTGCTGCTACCACCAATAATAATAATGGTAAGGGAAATAACAAGGGAAGAGAATACAACCGCTCACCACCCGCTGACCGATATCCAGCCCAACCAAGCAGTGATCTAACCCTTCCGGGTAACTGCCCCCAGTTTATATACTGGGCATGATGTGCTGTGGTATGGAATACCTCTTCGGCTAGTTTGGGTCAGGTGTCCTGTCTCTGCTTCTTCCCGGCTTCCCCTCCTCCCTGGCAGAGCTTAAGGCTCAGAAAGTCCTTGGTCAGTGTAAGCGTTACTGATCAGCAGCTAAAAACATCGGTATTATCAGCGCTGTTCCCAGGCTGAAAATCAGAAACACAGCACTGCACCAGCTACTAAGAAGGAGAAAAATGACTGCTACTGCTGAACCTAGGACACAGATGCATTGCTTTTATCAGGACTGGTGTCAGGCTAGCTAGAGTATATCTGCCAGTGTTATCTGAAATGACCTTTTGTTTTTGTTTATACCCTTACAGTCTTTAAAAGACTCTCTAGCAGCCAAATTTATATATCAACCAGGTAAATTATTTTTAAGCTAATCTCTTCTAGACTTTTTGATTGTACATATCCAGCTCTTCTGATTTTAAAAGGTTTGTTTTTGTAGCAGATACTGATTCTCTCTTCAGTTGTCAAGGGTCTAGAACATACTCTGTAGTGACTTGATTCAGTAACTTTTCTGCCACTTCTGAAATGCAAGATAGACAAACCTTTTCTGCATCTTTATTAGACAACTTTAGCATCCTGCTCCATCCAACAAATGCTGCTGCTTTGTTCTTAATTTGCCCGAACATTGGAGGTGAGAATATTTGACATATTTCTGTGCTAGTTTTCTGTCCTTTAACAGCTTTTACCGTGCTGCTGTTTATTCCTTTCTTTTCCATTTGTGTTATTTGATAAAAGATACCTTAAATTGTTTAACCCCCAAACCAAGAAAGGCTTTTAGCCCAGGTTATCTTAGTTGGCCATGCCACAGGTTTTGGACAACAACAAAAAAATGGTTGTAATATTTTAATCCAGTCAGTTATGCTCATAGTTATGGAAGAAATCTATAGCAACTCAGATCTGGGATGTGTCTTGGAGCTGTGAGTCTGTGCTTCTGCATTCAGACTCGTTTCTGTTCTCCAGTAATTTTCCAAATGTAGTTATTGCTTCAAAGGTAAAGCACTTCCAGTGACAATTTACTGTTCTTTACCCAGAAAACAAATGTGCTATTCAATAAGTTTTGTTTTGCTTTGGGATGGTGTCGTGGTTTAGGCTTAGTCGTAAATTAGACAAAGCATGTAGCCTGCTTGTTTTTCCCCCACAACCTGTCCTTCCCCCCACCCCCCCCA
>WYDI02004264.1:8051-40515 GCA_009867235.2 Psittacus erithacus | reverse complement strand
AAGTTTAATTCTAACTGGGCCTTAGCTTTCCTAACCTGGTCCCTAGCTTCCCAGACAACATCCCTGTATTCTTCTCAAGCTGCCTGTCCTTGCTTCCACCTTTTATAAGCCTCTTTTTCCCTTCTAAGTTTCCTCAGCAGCTCCTTATCAGTTTTCCTGACATGGAATTCGCTCTTCCTCTGCTTCCTTCCTTCCCCTATCCCACAGAACAAAGAGCTTCCCTTTTTGACCCACTTCATGAGGAAAGCCTTGCTATGTAAATAATTTTAAACAATATATTATCCCCATTAAATGGGCAAGTTTGGCTTTTAATCTAAACAGAAGAATTTCATGTATTAGCAATTAGCATCACAAGATGCCAAGCTTTTAATAATTTACTCCCTTAAAAAAATTACTTGATAATGTTGATATATGTAATGTGAAATATAAAATGTATGTAATGAAATGCCATAGTCATACATTTTAAAGGCTATTTCTGGTTAAAAAAACATAGAAAATGCTGATACATATAAAAATAAAATGCCTATAAAATAATATCTATAACCATATACATGGTTACATATATTATAAATTACACTACATATTATTACAATTCTAATGATACACTATAAATCATATTGCCTATTATATATTAGGTGCATGTTTTTCTGATATATCTTATCAAATAATATCTATAAAATGTATAAATTATACATTAAATACTACACATATAGTATATTCTAGACATCTATCATATATTCTATGCGATATATTAGACATCCTAAATTGTGCATATATATCATATATAAAACATATAGAATATATATCACGCATAGTAGCTATATTGTATACTATATATACATTGCACATTACCTATTTTGTTATATCTTATGCCTTATGTATTGTGTATTATTTATTACATGCTATATATTGCAATGATTATAATAATACGGTATTTTATAATGGCTATAAAATACATATATGATATGTATATAATATATAACCATGATATACTACATATATAAAATCAATATTATAGCTTCAAGAATGCTAACTTAGAAAAAGCTGGTTGGATTTTTTTTACCTAAAAATGAAGCCACAAGACTTACCTTCTGGCTCCATGACTTTAACAAAGAGGGAATCCATGTGCCACCCAATCACACCATGTGGAGAGTCACTGGGTAAAATGGTAAGTACAGCTCTTGCCCTATTGGGGTCAATGACAGCTCCTTTCATGGTATTCTTAACACCCACAGTGGTAACACGGGTGAGTGTGATTACCACAGTCTCTGCAAGCTCTGCAATACTGTCAGCAAGAATTGTCAGGGTGACTGTGGACAGAGCCTGACCTTCTGAAAAAGTAATCTGAAGTTCAGAAAGAGGGAAGAAAAGAAGTCAAACTTCTTCTCAGTGCTGTTATGCCATTTTATTCTGTAAAACATCAATTAAAAATACACACATATATATACGTAACACTCATACACATACAAGTATTCACATATACACGTATATATGTATCATAGAATCGTAGAATCCCAGGTTGGAAGAGACCTCAAAGATCATCTGGTCCAACTTTTCTAGACAAAACATGGCCTAGGCTAGATGTCCCAGAAATCTATCCAGTCGAATCTTAAAGCTAACCAGTACTGGTGAATCCCCTTCTTCTCTGGGAAGATTATTCCGAAATCAGGGCAAAATCTATGATTCTATGAAAATTATTTTGGTATCTTTAGCTGCCTATAGCTATCTGCCTTATAAACAGGCAGCCAACCCAAGACCTTTTTCTGACAGCTACACTCCAATTTGAGGCAAAATGGCTCAGCTGTTTCAAAGTGACCACATATCTTCATTATCACAGAATCACACAATTGGTTGGAAGGGAATTCTGGAGATCACCTAGTCCAACTGCCACTTCTAAGAACAGGTTCAAACAAAGCAAACTGCTCAGGGCCATGTCCAGACATGTTCTGAGTATATCTAAGGACAGAGTCTTCACAATATCTCTGAGGAACTTGATCCAGTGTTTCACCACCCCTACAGTAAAGTTTTTTTCCTTGTGTTTAAATGGAATTTCCTGTATTCTGCCCAGTGCAGGCACAGGACATGGTCAAGAAGTGTCTAGCTCCATCTTCTTTAACCTTGACCCCATGTCCCTTATACATAGTTGTAAGATCCCCCCTGAGCACCCTCCCATATATTACATGCTCCAATCCCTTCATTGTTTTCATGGCCCTTTGCTGGACAAATGGTGGGCCATTTGATTAGGTCTCTCAACAAGGAAGATGCGTCTATAAACACTTAGGCTTAGGAAACACTTTCACTTATGCTGCAAGATAAACAGAAATTTCCAGTGAACAAGATATCATTTTGCTTTACCATTCTGTCTTTTTCTACCTGCAAGAATATGCAGGGAAATCCTGCAGTATCCATCTGGAATGCTCAAGGAAAACCTTAATGGTTTCAGTATGATTGCTTTAGCTTCCTCTGTTTCCCTCTGTTGACGTTTCTCTATTTCTTGTCTTACTCCAGACCCACTATTTCCAGTTGTAAAGTTTTATTTCTAGTCTTTATCCCTATTCCCTCAGCTTTGGTCTGTACTACAGCTCTAATGGCTCAAAGCATACAGGGCTTTGTATTTTCTACAAACGGCCACTAGGTGGAGACCTTTGACTAGAAAAACCCAGCATCTGTCTATCCTAAGGTATGCAAGAGCTTTGGCTAGCAGGAAACGCTGGATTTTAACGCGGCTGAAAATCTGAACAGTCTTAGAAACAGACAGAACTGGGACTTGCCATTATTCTCCTGGTCCACTGAAGCTCTCAAGGTGTATTGACAAGGTCAGGACAAAGATTTCCACCTATGGAACTTATTTGACACCATATCTGGATATCATAGGAGCAAGAAAGGAAGATGGGAACAGCATACTGTGGATATACATTTCTAATTTCTGGAAGTCATCCTGGTCCTTGAATTCCTGGTTCTAGAATAGTGAGAGTGATGGTGCAGTATTATGTGGTAGGCAGAAGTGCCAGAATCACAGGAAAGGACCAGAAAGCAGAAATTAACCAAAGAGTTGGTCAATCTAACGTGTACTATCCTTCTCCCTCAGTATATCTGCATCTATGGTCTGAGACAATACCGTCAGTGCTTCCTCATATCCGTGATTATGTATATATGTATCAGATTACTACATACCATTCCAGAAGCTGGAATTACATCACTTATGCTCCCATTAGCAATCCACTCCACTGTAACTCGTCCATATGTTCCTATTAAACGTTCAATATTCAAGGTGATTAAGCTGTCCTGTTCCATTTCTTCAACATGCTTAAATAAAGAACTCTGGAAAGCATAAAGGAGCAGAGCCATAACATTATTTTCTTATAAAGAAAACTTTCTTTAGGGTCCTGGGTATTCAATGGGGGCCAGTGACACTGGGCATCAAATAGTTAATATACTATTAGGTAGCTAAATACATATTCACTGATTAAATTTTTAGGTCCTAATTTTCAGATCTACTCAATAATCACAGGTTTCATGGATGTAAGAACTTAAAATGTCAAGCCTCTTTATTCCAAGCCAATACAGTTTCTTTTGTTGGTGGGTTTTTTTGGTTTTTATTTTTTGGGTTTTTTTGGAGTTTCGTTTGTTTTAGTACAGTATTTATATCCAAATCATATGAAGCACATAACAAAGAAGTGGACCTTCAAAGAGACATAATTTTTTTAATGCTTTTACTTTATTGTTATCCATCCTCTTACAGAAGTCCAGATGTCATGTTTCATTTCAGTAACGGCTCTTCTGTGGTTAGAAAATTTCTACAGTGTCAAGATGATTTAAGAATTAACCATTTCAAATTATACCTTCAGTCTGGTATTTTTCCAAAGAAATTATTTTGTTCTGGCAAGTAAACTCATATAGTTAGTACCTTTTTCAGGGGAAAAGGATCGACAGATTGGTTTACTTAATTCCCTTGATTAACCTTGATTAACCAGTAGTGACTCTATGATGAGTTCATAAATGCCATCTGGAAACTGAATTTTTAGGCTGTTGATAAACCAATCTGATAAACCAATATGTTAATCTAAATGTAAGGGGATTATAAAAATCTCACAATAGGGACCGGCTGTGGAACTGGTTTTGTATCAGCTTGTATTCTCACATTGCTATGTGTATCATCATACAGGAATGCTAAATGGATGTTAAAAATCTTCTAATTCACACAGTGCAGTTTACAGTTTTTGTATGTTTGTGTTCCATTATTCAGAAATTATATATACATATTTTAATGATTTACCTTAGATATTTTACCTGAGCAAATGCAATGACTCCGTAGGCATTGTCATTGGAAGGAATAATTATGTTAACAAAACCATGAACACCAATCTCTGCGCCTCCCTTAGGGTTTTTCAACCACACTTTGAAGCATTCTTCCTCCTCTGGGATGATGTCATCCAGGATACTGACTGCTATCACAGCTTCCATGTCCCCAGGATCAAATATCAATTCACCTGAACTAGCATAAAATACCACACATCAAATAATTATAAACTGAGGATAGCTGATTAATGAACTTTGAAAGCACTGCTGTAAATTTAACAAGCTTTTTTTGGAGCCAGAATGACTGTTTATATGTCTAAAGAAATAACAGAGGTTTAAAATTAGTGCGTTTGTGGCGCCTTTTGGTTTGGAAGGTTTTTTTAATTATAATGGATCATAGACTAACTGAAGTTAATTATGAAAATAATTTCATTTATCTTAAATAAGATCTTTTTTAAAAATAAAGTCGTAAATGCAAGTCCTTTCTTGCCATGTGTTAAAGCCAGTCATGAGGCTGTTGGTCTTCAGGTTATATTAAACCTATGAAAAATTTTAAAAAAAGCTATATAAAGTTATAGAAATATGTTATAAATACATTATGAAGTTATGGATATATGAAAGTTATATAAAACATAAAAAACCTACCTAGGTATAAAATCTGACTGGTTGGAGATAGCAGTCAGCTCATAAATCTGGGAGTGGGATTCTGCGGACAGAGCAATCAAGCTCTTGCTGGAGTTCAGAGACCTTGCAGTAGCTGAAGTGATATGATCTGCAAATGGGGCTTCCAGCATTACAGAGAACTGGTTCCCTTCCGAGTTCCAAGAATACAGTGATGTTGTGTCCTTACCAGATAGGAGGATATGAACTACATTGTACAAGGAGGGAAAAAGAGAAACATGCAGTGATATATTTAAAAGTTCTTCCTGTAATGCTAGAAATGCCCTTGGTAGCACAATGATTCTAGTAACTTCTAAAGTCTGACAAATAATACCAACAAATGAGCATATATATTTCTGCAATTCCAGCATTATAAACTAGGATATGAACAAATATTGTCATTGAAGTCTTACCTAAACCAGAAGGAGGCATGAAAACATGGATGCTTCTTACAGCACTGACTGGAAGAGACTGGAAGTGTCTAAAAGTAGATTGCCCTGTCTCCCAGATGAAAATTTCAGAATTTCCAGATTCTACAAAGGAGAAAAATGAAAAACTTACATTAGTTTGCTGCATGTTAGCTAAATTACACACTGATGACCATTCAAAAGGCAGAGTTTGGCAGCTTTAATTACAAAGTGAGACCAATGGTAAGTCAGGTTAAAGCCATTCTCCCTTGTCCTGTCCCTACAGGCCTTTGCCAGAAGCCCCTCTCCAGGTTTCTTGTTGGCCCCTTTAGTCACTGGAAGCTGCTCTAATGTCTCCATGGAATGATTCTTTCACTGACATTTAAGGCCTTTTCTGCACACATTCACATATAAGATTATTAATACTGCCAGTAGACAGCAGCCAATTGCAAAGAAACTACAAAATAAACTTTTCAATAGGCATAGAGATGCACTTACAAAACAATGACTAAAATGCCATAATAAAAACAACACATAGCTTGCTGACCAATGATTTTTGCATATCACAAAGCTCAGAAAAGCTTATAAAAGTTGCAGTCAGCAGCTACACGAATAGTTATAAACGCCTACCATTCTGGCGAAAATAATTCATTAGTTTCATAAGTATTCAAGAACAAACAATGCTTTTATTTTTGAGGTATAAACCAGAGATTACTTTGATAAAATGCTTATCAGTGAATTGTCACTCCCCTGTAATACTTTAATTCCTAGCTAAACTCCTTTACCCCACATGCCTTTACTACCAAATAAGCCAGCATATACTTTGCAAACTCAGTGTTTGTCTTCTGCTATATACCTTTTGCAGTAATTACATAGATATCCGATCCAGAAATCCAGGCCTCCATATGTTTTATTTCTTTTGCTGGTAATTGATGAAGATTCCTAAACTCATTATTCAACCACTGGTACAAGAGCAAGTTCTGGCTGGTATTAGACAAAGAAAGTAACAGGTACATAATGCCTCCTCTATCAAACAATGCTACATTCAGAGCTCTGTAAAGTGGAAGTTGATGATGCAGCACAAATACATCGTTATGCCACTGGAAAACCTGTGGAAATATGAAATATTTATTTCATTATATATTCATAATTAGCACTGAGAGAAAAGAAATTAAGTGTCATGATGAAAAACTGGGAAGACTTAATAGTGAACTGAATTCCTCATTTCTAAGATGGACCTTAAGGCAGAAGAACTCTGGTAAGAAATGACCCTACTGCAAGCAGCTGTACCTGTTCTTCGGATTCATAGGTTTATGATCAGAAGCTATTTCTGTTCTTTTAGGTATTCAACACACTAGATTTCAAAACAGAAAAAACACTAGCAGTAAAATCAAACCAATGTAGAGTATTGGTACAACTCTAGAATTTTCAGTCTCACAAATCCACAATAGAAAAGTAAGCTTTTTTTTTGTCCCCAGAAATATATATTTATAGGGTTTTTTATTATTACTTCATATTTTGAACTCAAAACAAACCAAACTACCCATATAAAAGGGAAGACAAGTATAGTCTAACCTGGATGGAACTGGAACTGGTTGTGTGACTCACAAAAATCAAATAGTTTTCTTCATCCACAGCAAAATGTTTCACTTGTGTAGTATTCAGAATAGAAAAAGTCTGTATCTGTGAGCAAAATACAACAAAAATCGTGCTTGGAAGTCACTTCAACTGCCAAGTTTATACATACATACACATATTTTCCCTACCCATGGCAGGTGCTTAGAACTAGAAGATCTTAAAGTCCCTTCTAACACTAATAATTCTATGATTCTATGACTTTTAAAAATTGTGAAATTACACATAAAACTATACATAAAATACATTAAATTACATGTATGTAGTTTTATTTACCTCTCTATATATGTGGGATTAAAAAATTAATATAATGTTACACATTTCTCAGAAAATGTTCTGTGACTTGACTGCTCCACAATTTCTTCCTCTCTTCCAGATCATTTTCCCCTACCCCCAAAATATAAATATAAAACCACATTAAAAAACTTACATCACTGAAATCATGCAGAGTGTTAGGAACACATACTAGATGAGCAGAGTGCTGTTTTCTTAAACACACTGGACCAGAGGGCCTCCCCAGGCCCTTTCCAACTCCATTTTTTTATGATTTTTCAAGTAAAACAGATTCACCTTCAACAGTCTGCATCCAGGCATGAATGCATAAACACTGCTGTTGGAAGCTCCCTCACTGGCTCCTCCATGAGTAATCACAAGGTAGGGAGAGGCATGGATTTGGAAAGACAGACAGCTCTTAGGATCCCACATATCTAAATTCTAAGAGAGGAATAAAAAAGTAAAATTGGGACTTAAATTCTGTATTAAGTAGCATGCCTGGTGTCTGCTAGCAAACATTTACCTCAACAGGAACAAAAACTCCTTTCCACTGGTAGACAGTAGAAAACATAGCTGGAGGTGTACGCAGCAGAATACCATACAGGATTTGACCTGACGTAAAGAAACACCAACTAGATGCTGACTCTTCCACAAAACTCTGCAAGACAGACAGGACACTGATACTGCCCCCTGCAATACAGTAAAAGGAAATAGTGTTTTTTCCTGAGGTCTTTCTTCAATGCCTTTTGCATTATTTACTTGCCAAAACCAGACCTAGTACCAGGAGTTTTGAAGTAGTGTCTAAATAGTTGGTATATGTAAATGTAACAGAAATGTAAATGTAACAGAAATGTAAATGTAACAGAAATATTATAGTACTGAGGATCTAATGAGAGTTAAAAAATAAATGTATTCTTCATATATCACAATTACATATGGAAGATGCATAGGCAATTTGAGTAGGATTCTGAATGATTCAGTTTGGAATTCAGCTAGTAAGAAAATTAGCTAGGTAGCAAGGAGTGACAAAGAAACTACAAAGTGTATGTGTTTGTCTTCTTTCCTCCTCTCATCACAACAATCAGCCACGGCACCAAGATTCTTAAACAGCCTCAGCTATTTGACCAGTTTACAGAAAAAATTACTGTGTTGTCAGAATTAAACTCCAAGAGCTAAACTCCCAATCCCACAGAGGTTAGATGAGTTGTTGAGTCAGACAGAGTATTCATCCATGTTCAAAACCAGGAATTTTCTTTTTTGCCTTGTTCGTTTCAGCCTGGATTAGTGAGCAGCTGTACATGTATCAGTACTGGAAAAAAAAGGTTTAGCATGGAAATGGGTACAAATGGGCAGAGATGGTCGGATAGCTTCCAGTAACAAGTAGTGCTCCCAAGGCATTAGCAAAACCAGTGCTGTTTAACATCTTTGCTGGCAACATGGACAGTGGAATTGAGCACCCGCTGCAAGTTTGCTGATGACACTGAACTGTGTGGTGTGATCAACACGCTGGAGGGAAGGAATGGGATCCAAATGGAACTGGACAGGCTGGAGAGGTGGTACCATGTGAATCTCACACCTGGGTCGGGGCAATCCCAAGCACAAACATAGGCTGGGGGAGACTGCGTGGAGCAGCCCTGAGGAGAAGGACTTGGGGGTGTTGGTCAACAAGAAGCTCCTCATGACCTGGCTTCAGTGTGCGCTAGAGCCCAGAAACCCCCCGTGTACAAAAGTGAAACAGAAGTCTAGTGACTATAATGTTCATATAAGTAGGAAGGAGAGCAATACAGATTATTGAAATTCTGACACAAGTGGCTGATGACAAGGTCACTCTTAAGGAGCTAAACTCTTTAATCTTCTGAATTTAGATGTCAAAATTCAGATTAAACTCATCAAATACATGAATCTACATTCCAAAGTTACATCTCTTGTATTTCTTGCTATAACTACTCTTACAAAAGCAGTGGAAATTCTCGATAAAGTGAACGTACTGATGCCAAATGCAGTATCCGACAGTGTCTCCCACTCAACACTCACAGACATGTTGAGCCCATTACTCCGTGAAACTTTCAAATAAACTGTAGTGTTGGCTTCTTCAACTATGAGGAAATTTGTCCTAAATGTGAGCATTGTGAAAAGAAAGAAAAATGTGTTATCTTTATGGTACATGAATAAGATTCTTACAGTACTGTTTCAGTGCAGAATATACAAGAGAAGAAAAATGAAAATATCAGTGATTAGTTTTGCTATCTAATGGGCTGATAACTACATTAATTGAGGTTGTCCAATGTTTCTCACCACAAGACCTTGGCAAAATCACAGGCAATTCAACAAAATCTTCAACCAGCCTGCCTGAAATTTAACACGCCAGGTGTATGGTTTAAGCTGAATGATTTTTGCAAATGTCATTACATATGGTTCATTAGCTTTTGAAAAACAGCCCTGAGAGGCAGTGTATTTCACACAAACTTAAAACCAAAAATGAATTCTAAAATGCATGACTCCTTGGGCGCTTATCTGAGGTTTGGAGCTCATAATATGGATTACTATCAGTGGAATGTTTAGGGACTAATGAAGTATAGGTTTATGAAAAAATACACGTGACGATATGATAGAAAAAGTGTGATGCCATTTTTTCAGACTAAGGCTATGTCAGGTGTATGCAAAGTATACCTTTTAGACTGTGCTAGAAAAATCCAAAGTTAAAAAAGTGTTTAAATATTACATTATTATTTAATTTAAATAATGTATTTATTACTATTTATATGTAATATAATATTTTTATCTGTAATATAAATTATTAGATTTAAATAATATAAAAAAATATTATTTCTTATGATGAATAGTCCATTTTAAGTGTGTTTCTGTTCTTTTGCATAGCAGTAATAGTATTTGACAGACAGGATACTTCTCAAAATTAGAAATGTTTTACAATTGGATTGTTGAATTTCCTTAAAGGGATTCATCAAAAAGAGAATTGTAGAGAGATACCATCTCTACAACATGAAACATGAAAAATCTCCTTTTAGCTGTATCTGTGCTTAGTACCTATTTGTAACTGGATAGATGCTGAAAAGCCCCAGTGGAGCCTGGTTCTGTAATACTGTAATCATAGTTTGCACTCTTGTACCCAGTCTGGCTCCTCCAGTTGGATTGAACAGGGTGACAACAAAGTGCTCATCCATTTCTGGTTCTTCATCCAGTATTGCAGAAATATGCAATGTCTGACAAGAAAACAAGCATAGAAAGTCGTGAATTGACAGCTAATGATGACATAGCCGTATCAGACTATGCTCCTGTTTCTATTCTTTCAGTGTACGCCTTTGGTTAACACAGCAGGAGAACAGCAGATCTTGAAACTGAAGAGGACAGATCTGAGGCAGGGATGGTTCAGGACGAGGTTCCAAAGTCATCTGTGTGACCTCCATTGGTGCAACACCAGAATAAGCATAAATATCCACTTTACTATTTTCTTTCTCGTTTTTTCTCCTCACATCCTAGGCCCTCTGAAATGTAATAATTTTTGATCCTTTTCTCACACGTTGGTTCTCTACTTACTTCACACACTCCTTGGTAACTCCCAGTAACCATACAGCTACCTAATCCCTTAACGTAGTTCAGTGAAGTTGGTTTTAATTTACGTTAGTTGGCAACTAAATTAACTCCAGGGAAACAAGATAATTCCATTACTGGTGATGACAAGAAAGAAGGAAAAAAAGCAAAAATACAGGAATATTTGAGATACTCTGATTCTTCTTGATGCTTTTTCCCCTTTATTGCACTACTGTGGATGACACTAGCATCCTCTTAAAGTTATCTGAAAGTAGCAGAGAATTATATAGAGTTACATGTTTTCACTATCATTTGGGGCTCACTGTCATCCTTCCCAGCACCCAGACAGGCAGAAGCTACGCAGGTTCACATAGCTTTGCTATAGAAAAAAGTTAGTAATGATGGATCTGGAACTAAACTGGAGCTTACAACCTTTCAGATCCCTATTTACTTCCGCAGTAAACCATATTTTAGAGATCAATTTAAGAAGTCCTTTGCTTCCCACAGATCTGCTACACTAGTCAGCACCGTGGTTCCAAATGCATTTAAGGTTCATAAACTGAAAAGCAGTATTTGCAGAAAGTTTTGTCTCACATTCTACCCAACTAGCCACTACTAACTAGCCCACTAACTTACTACTGACCCTTGCCTCACTGCCAAATAAAATAAAATAAAATTTAAAAAGCAAGCCGTCATTTAAGCTTCAGAGGGGTCAGGATTTCACAAACTTAAGCTGCTTGTTATCTAGCTGACATTCTTGTGGGCACAGTGTAGAGGCAGTGAGTTTAATACTCCCAGAGAATAAGTAATTCTTTATTCCTACGACTCTCAGAGGTGTTCATTTTTTGCATTTGCTGAAGCATACTCTGTTCAGTTGAGACCCTCTGAAGTACCGTGTTACTGTATTTTTACTTCAACCTTAACTATTATGTGTGTACATTATCACTTCATTTCAAAGTTTGTGTTTCAACTATGTATTGAATACTTCCAAGATGTTCCTGTGCATACACAAACACTATATACCCATTACATTGTTTTCAGTTTACCTCATCTACTACAGAGAAATACTTACAGAAGAGCACATTTAAATTTATCTAGTCCAGCTCCCATGAGACAATTTGCCCTGAGAATGAAGGAAAACATAAGAAAAAAAAAACAAACCCACAAGAAAAAAACACAGACATTTCTGAAATCTTCCCAACAATTTCACAAAAGCTTTCTTCATGTCTTTAGTAATAACTGTCATATTACCTTGAATCTGACTCCCTCTTCCAGCACAATATATC
Organism: Psittacus erithacus; assembly: GCA_009867235.2. Lineage (NCBI taxonomy): Eukaryota > Metazoa > Chordata > Aves > Psittaciformes > Psittacidae > Psittacus > Psittacus erithacus. The sequence goes on along the minus strand of WYDI02004264.1, from coordinate 28,406 downwards.
CTTGAGAAGGGGTCAAATCCACTGATGGCTTTGAAGAATTAATTTCACTTACAAGATATTGAACAGTCACAGTGCCAAATATTCCCTGAGGAGGTTCTCTAATAATGTTTAATACTGCAATACTTTCCATCAAACGGAGAGTTGTTTGCTCTCTTAGGAAGAAGTGATCACTGTTATTGAATGACAAAATTCCATGGCCGTCATCATTGGCAAGTATAGTAATTGTGGCTTTTGAGAAAAAAACACAGTAAACATCGTAAAATATAATTGTACACATAGATAAATGAAATACATATGAATACAAATCTATTCTTCCTTTAGTGTATACATAATGGTTTTATGTGCATGCTATTACTTGAAGAGAATACATAAGTAAGGAATATTTCTGGACAGGAAAAATCTAGACTCTTTTATTAAAAAGCTCACTTTTTTACTTTTTGATTCCCCATTTTATATATTATCTTGTTAATTGAATTTTCATAGGGCTGTTTAAGAACTTTCCAAACGAGCATAAAGATCATAAAGATCATAGCAGGGCAATGGTCTTCTGAAATACCATTAGTCAGAAGAATAAAATTAAAATGACAGCCATAAAATTTCAAAAAGTAAGAACATCAAAACTAAGTTTTACCTGTTGTGTTCTCTCCTAATTCCAGCCCCAGAGAGGGATTTGTTAAAATTAACTGGAACTTCTCATCACCTTCAGGAATATCATCATCAAAAATCGTAACAACAACAGATTTATTCCTTTCTCCATCAGCAAAAAAAAGAGTCTAGCATTGAAACACAGAAAGCATCAAATACTTAACAGCTGTTAATATAGACAGAATTTTTCAACTAAGGTAAAAAGAATTGTCTTCAATAGAAAGTCAGAGGAGGCACGAAGAGCTATATTCTCTATTTCCCTTATCTTGGTTGAAACAGAAGTAAAAAGTTCAATACATTGCAGAATGATAACAAGCAAGATGAATTTAATCTGGAAGTTCTGTTGTAAAAAAATATGACAACTTACATGAAATCTTACTTGCTGTTGCCTAAGAGAAACTGTATTTGACATAAATGTTTGAAAGTTTATAGTGTACCTTATATTTAAAAATACTTCAGTATTTAAAAAGAAACAGTAAAATGACTAATTTTATCTCATTCTATTCAGATGACCAAAGCAATTGAAACAAGTTGAAAAATTTAACTGCATTACTGATCATTCTGCAGATTAAACAATAAAATCTTATTCTGAGGAAGCTGAAGGAATGAAAAGTACTAGATTAAGAATTTGCTTCTTACCCTTGAGGTCATATTAAAATCCAAACCCAGCTGTGCCTCCAAATTTTGCGCATAAAAAAATATAGACACATTTCCATATGATCCCCTGTTTCGGTGTGCCATTATTGTCAGATTTCCATGAGATTCATTAACTTCAAAGCTGAAATAAAAATCAAGAAAAATTATCAGTGCTCACTGATCATGTTCTTTTGAGTAAGATGGTAGACAGATGTTACATTTTTGCATCAAATCACTCCCTCTTTGAAGTATGCTTTATAATGCTTTTCAAACCTGGCAGTGTTCAAGGCCAGGCTGGACAAAGCCTTCGGCAACATGGTCTTGTGTGAGTCATCCCTGGCAATGGCAGGCCTAGTGGGAACTAGATGACCTTAAGATCATTTCCAACCCTAACCATTCTATGATTCTATGAGAAAAAGGCATTATTACAGCATCACCATCACCACACCTGTCTAATACAACTGTTTCACCTGTGTTTCTTATGTAAATGGAATTAAGCTACAGAAGGTTGTGTTTTTTTCCTGCTTATTAGAGGCAGATTATGCCTGTCTGTGTTCATGGATTCCTTCTAGAAATTAGTCAGAGAAGAAGAACTGGGAGATGCTAGTGTGCATGCTTACATGGAAGCAGAGGCTGCGATGCTGGATGGAGGCTGGAGGAGTGACACATGTTCACAACATAAAAGGACAGCAGTGAAAGCATGTAGTAGCAAAATATTTCTGAATAAATGCAAAGTAAATGCTGGGTTTCATTGTGAGAATTATCTTACATTTTCGCGTTCTACTGAACTGAATGATGCTTTGCCATCTGAAAGATCTGGCCCTGGTTTTAACAGGACTTTTACTGTTGTCTGAAAATGAAAATAACTGGGCGACCACAATCACTGACTGACACAGTGAGCTTTTCAAAGAGACAAGACTTACTTGGTACTTTCCCATTCAATTACTCCGTTTACTCCATCATTAGCATCAATAATAATTTGAGAAGCTAAACCTTCCACATCTGAAATGGAAAACAGAATTACAAAGATGAAAGAACAATAAATTCCATTTTCCTTATTTTCAAGATTAACAGAAGCATTTATAAATCTCTACTGATTTTGTAGAATACATAATTTTCTGTTTCCAAAATGTGGAGGAGAAAATGGTAGTCAGCAAGATAACTGGAAAGGTTCAAAGAAAGAGAGCAAAACACAGCACAGAAAACTTAAGAAATACCAAAGTAAGATTTGGCACGGAATCTTAATTTGTCTTCATTGTGTGTGTTTATTATGAAGACAGTCAATATTTTGCAGATTGTGCCATTCTGAATATGGAGAGAAAATGAGAAGGAAGAATAAAAAATGATCCAGTATTTCATCTCCTGTCATGTTTCAATGCCTTTACTGGCATACAGCTCAGATTCTGCTACAAATACAGAATTATTTGTTTTTTTGTTAGCTGTTTATGTACTGTAACATTCTATTCAAACATTCTATTGCTCCATAAAGACAGACATAACTCTGAAATATTACTGTATATATTGCACTGTGAAAATACTGAATAATAGACTAATGCCAGAAATGCCCACTGATTTCAGGAACCAGACCTTGATAGTCAGAACTTGATTCTTGTGAGAAAATAATGGTTTAGCTGTTCCAACAATCTTAAAATATAATTAATTAATTAATATAATTTACTTCAAATTACTTGTAATAAGACTTGAAAAGAAAAAAAGGATGACAATTTTTACAACAAAATGCCCCACTTCATCCATAGTAAATATAAGATATTTAGATCCATAGGAAAAATTTCTATCAATTCAGATAAAAATTAATAAAAGGTCTTTGCCATGAATCGAAACCTGTCATTATGAGGTAGTGATGAAAATCAGCAAAACATCTACACAAACAGTAGAAATGTTATCATGGTTTAGAAATCCAGACGAAGTGCTAGTGATTACAGACTTCTCAGCTTCCCTCTAACCCACATTTTCCCTTGTGTCATAATCAGATCAGTTCACCCAGAGTCTGTTATACTTTGCTTTCAACAGGAGATCTCTTATTTCATGTCTGGCATTACTCTCCTTCCCTGACGCACTCCTGCCCACCACCCCAGCTTAGTTCTTTCTTGTATCTATTAAGTTTATTCCTTTTTCTTTTGTCATTCTCAGCTGTTGATCATTTTCTCTTTCAGTTCCTTGCACTTCTGTATTAGATTTGGACTCTTTCTTCCACCTATTCTAGAAGACGGGAGCAAGAGGAGCATGGAGAAAACAACAGAACTGTCTTTATGCTTGCTGTTTCTGCTCCTTGTCAATGGAGCCTCAGATCAGAAATCAAGGTCACTTCAGTTCAACTCTACATCATGGACATACCAGACTTAATCCACATATTGCACGCACATGGCTATGACAGGAACAGCACATGCAATATATTCCAGATGTGTAGGACTGACTGAACATGCCTGTATCATGTGCAAAGCATCCATCTCTGTTGATATGAGACACTTCCTAATACTACTTCAAATACCTTGTATAGAGTATGGGATAGCTACAGATGCTAAAACAAACACTGCACTGATAAGGAGTTAAATTGTCAATCATAATAAATTAAAATATGCCAATATGGAAAACAAGATTTGAATAGAATTTATAGTGACATTTTATAATGAGGACAAGTTTTTGCCTCATGGGTTTAAACAAGTATCTGTTCATCCTAAGTACATTTAACCCAATGCAGATGTCACAGCGGGGTTGAATATCATGATTCAATGAGACTGCCAAACCCTTACAATAGAAGGTGAGACTATACAACACTCAGCACTAGTTCAGAAAAATCCTCTGTACATATATGTTACTCTTTTCATGGTTTAGATTTTAGACTCAACTAATCCCAGCTCAATCTACAAATCAGCAAGTTATGAGTCTTGCAAGTTACCTTTCAGTCTGTAATGAATTAACTCTGTCACTTCTATAGGCATGCAAAGAAAAGGAAAAAGAGTCAAGGAAGATGTTAGAAATAATCAGTACAGCTGGTCTAGTATCAGGATAATCGAAATGCCCTTAAATCCAATGGCAGCTACGCTACTGAATTCAGAAGCAGAATGAGAAGCTAACTAAGCAAATGATAAACGAAGTCTACCAGAGGAGTAGCAAAACCACAGGATATAACTCCTAAAAGTAAATCTGATAAAAAGTACTAAAAAGAGACTTTAAAAAGAATGAATAATCACAAAGAGTAATTTTTTGAATTTTTTGTTTCCACTATGTACTTAGAAATGCCTATAAAACTTTGAAGATAACTGTGCTCTTCAGCTGTTAATTACTAACGCCTCGAAGAAAATTGACTCATAATTTTTAGAGGGCTTAAAAAAGTAAGAAGCAAATGTAATAATGAGTATGTTTGCTGTTCTACAATGTTTCTTTCAGAATACCCTATCTAATATTGGCATAGTTGGCAAGTAAGTGTAATACTGATAATATGCCAGAGTAATATGATCTGCATGCAATTCACATAAGAGGAAAGCCAAAGATAATTCTGTACAAGTTGTTTTACCCAGCTTAGGTGGGGATGAAGTTGAATGGTTCATGATGAGTTCCACTGAAGTTAAATTAACCAAGAAGAATTCTTGCACCTCTGGTACATCATCCTGCAGAACACAAATTCAGTACATCATTTTTTCATTTTCCTTTGAGAAACTGTCACAGAAGTCACCAAAAAGCAACACAGTAGCAGTCTCTAAAGTTATAGCAACACTAGAATTATGAAGTAAGACATTATCTTTCATGAAAAAGACTTTCTGGTGACACTAAATTATGCTTGTGAATAAACTTCTGCCCAATTTTAAAGGCATAAATACCAATCACTAAGGAAGTAAGAGTCTGTTACAAGCAATGACTTACTGTTCTGGATACCAGACAGTAAAGTTTTAATGAAATAGCTAAATTTCATTTATGCGTAGGTAAAGCTGCTTTCTGTAATCCTCCTATGATTTTAACATTAAGGTAAAAACCATCTTTCTAAGTGACAGTGAAATCTTCATTACCTATACAGGTTGCAAGCTTTAGCTTCCAAATTATTATTCTTCTGATACAGATCAGCATAGAATGAAAGGGTTTAGACTTTACCTCTAGAATAGTAACATTTATGGCAGCTGAAGTTTCTCCTTCTTCCAGAATCAGTGAGCCAGAAACAGCTATATAATCAGTTCCTGGTTCAGCCAAGGTCCCTTCTGTCTGATTACTTAAGGTGAGTACTCCTGGAACTGTGACATATGTAACATTGATATCACCTGTTTAATTTGTGAAAAAAAGATATTTTTTTAATTCTTAGGTATTTTTTATTTTTATATAATGCTTACTGGAATAGACAAAGAAGAGAGATCACATGCCCATCCACAAAATGAAAAGCCTAACTGCAAAATAGAAGAATCAAAAGATTAATCTGGAGCCAATGAAACTTTGTTACACTTTTTTAAGTGCTATCAGTCCACCCTTTGGTGATTTCTGCAACACCACAGGACTCAAAATGCATTACAACTAAACATACTCAGATAGTTAAGGTGCTGTGGAATGCAAATATTACACTGCTGAAGTACTACCAGGGGCATCTAATGTATTATTAATACCAGGTTTGGTGCCAAGAGAAGTAGAGTGTTTCAGGAATGACTGACATCTAAGAAGAGCTCTAAAGAAAGTGCTGGAAAAAACAGCTTAATAAGTAAAACTTCCTCCCCAGGCAGACTGACAAACACTTCAATAAGGAATAATAACTGAGGACACACTGATAAATATTACCAAGCAAAAAATTTAGACATTACTTTTTTATAATAAGGCCATGCCTTGCTAATCTGCCAGGACAGACAAACTGAAAATTTAAGCAGAGTGATCCTGGAGATAAAATAACAGACGGAATTCAAAGCTAGTCTGTATGAACTGAAATGTTATCTCACAATATAGTTTGAAATTCTCAGGCAACAAACACAAGAAAATATTTTTGCACACAACACATTATTGAATTCTGGAATTACGTACTCTTAAATACCTTGAGAGGCTCTGGAAGTTTAGAAGGGAATCATACCATACAATCTCCTTTCTCATGTGTTTTTTGTTTCTTCTGGAAAGACTAACACTTTGAGACATTAGACCTAAAGGTAGCAACCCTAACAGCCAACTAGTTAAGTCACAGCTCCAAGATTCCTTATTGCGGAAATGAGGGCTATGGCTCCAGTTTTATTCAAAACTTAGTTTCCAAGCCTGCAGTCAGAAACCTACAATTTCTGAAAGCATCACCTGTACTCAAGATTTTTCAAAATTTCCAGCCTCCATGTCACGGTTTTTATTTGCCTAATGATTACAAAAACAGGACTTCCCTTCTCCTGAAGTTATTATACAAACCTAGAGATCCAAATTCTCTGTTAATAAAAAGCTGAACTGTTTTGTTTTCCTCTGGCATTAAAACAGCCCTGGATGGGGAAGCAAAATTTAGGATTCCATGTGGTTCATCACTAGCTTCAACTGTCAGAACAGCTTCATATCCTTGACTATCCAGAACAGCAGCACCTGAAGAAGACACTCCTGCAAAAGAATCAATGGACTACAGTGAATAAAGCATTACACAACTAATTTTTTTGTCTTATATTACTGCTATTATAACATCCAAATGACAGTGCAAATGAAATTAAATTAATGAAATTAAACCAAACACATGATACGCTCACTGAATTTTATGGATGGTGTGGAAAATATATATTTAAGTTCTGTATCAAACACAGGAACATACAATCACAACAGAAATTGTATGCATGCTAAGTATAGAGTCAGAAAAATTTATTAAGAAATGAGAAAACTTAATGGGCTAGTGCCAAGTGTCAACTTCCCTAAACTTCCTCTATTGCAAAAGGAAAGAGAAAGTTTTCCCAGGAATTAACTTCTAAAATTAAAATTATATTAAACTTCTCTGTCATTCCATTAAGAAATTACTCCCTTTTCCAGGTGTTGCTTCGATAAACAATCATTGGTGTATTAATTTATGCTTATCCTCATGTACAAGAGTCAACAAATGATTCTGGCAAGTTGGTAAGGCATCTAGCAGCAACACAATCCATGTCCAGTTAGTCTGGTGTTTAGTCATTAATTTCAGTTTTAACAAAGGATATTTCAGAAGGGATGCAGTTTGTGCTTCTTTTCTTATTCTAATTTGAATGGCAGAACACTAATTTGAATTCAAGAACACCTGAATTCAGAGACAGATCAGAAAGTCAGCTTGCAACATTACAAGATTGCTTTAAAAGATAAAAATACCTGCTTATTTTGTGGCAACTGTATCCAGAACACATTAGCTCAGGTCTGTATTCAGTTAAAAGGAAACAAAATGCATACATATATGTGCATGTGTATATGTACGTATATACACATGTGTAAGGATCCAAGCCTGTTACAATAAAATACAAATGAACTTTGCATGGTTTACACCAGCTGCAATATGTTTAACCCTACACTTCCAAAATGGATTAATACATATGAAAATATTAGACTATTAAATGGTAGTTTTAAGACACAGCAGCCCACAGCTTCACCTTACCTTCTGTTTTGATATTGTATAGGATTATCTGGTATTCTTCTTTTTCTTCAGGAATACGGTCATCCAGCAAGTGAACATATAATGTTGTATTCAATGTCCCCTATTTATTTTATTGATAAATAGATGAGTCGTTATTGCACAAAATGCAAATGATACTAATTTATCATATATATTTTGAACAACACCTTTAAGAATTGTGAAGTTGAAGCATCAACAACTATAAACTAGTATAAACGAGTAAAGGAGAGAGTAAACAATCACATCAAGAAACAAAGACTGCTATAAAAGCACTTTTATTCTTCTCAGGTCAGTTTTAATTACAGTATTTTCCTGTAGCCACTAGCTTCGCTTATGGACTTACCTCAGGAAAAAATAGTACTCCAGAATAGTTTTCAAAATTTTGTTTTACATTATGCCCAACTATCTTCCATTCAACAGTAACATTTCCCAGTCCTGGGGCAGTTCTTACAACATGGAATCGCAGTTGTTCTCCTAGGAACAAAGGATAAGTTGCAGTATTTTGGGCTTTCATCTACTACATATCAAGTATAAAAATCAGAAGCCAAAAACATCCATCACAGTTAAAACAGTTATTCTGAAAACCATTAATATTTTTAATAGTGAGCTTCACAGTAGTTATAGAACATATTTGGGTTTTATATTCACAGTAGTTATAGAACATACTTGGGTTTTATATTCACACTAGTTGTAGGACATATTCGGGTTTTATATAAAAAAACAAAAACCCCAAACCTAAACTCTTTCTTCCTGAGCTTTTCTGGGTTTAGTTCACCTTTGGGAAGAAGTATCATACATGAGGGAAGCTTACATAGATAAATAACTTAGGAAGTAAGTTACTCATATGCATTAAAACATGCACAAATAAGAGAGCAATACCTGTCTGTAAACAACACAAAAGAGTAAAATCTGGGAATAATTCCATCTTCTGATTTTTGTTATGTACATGCTTAGAAGCAACCCTACCAAGAGAAACTGAAAAATGTCTATGATAGTGAAAGAGAAGATGTGGTGTTATGTGGCTTCTTACTCAGCGTCATAAAGAACTGAGCAGCGCAGCTAGTCTCCCTGATTACGTACTTCAAAGAGCATCCTGTTAGGATGCTATCTAGCTATTGTAGTATATTATATTGCAGGACAGCATTGTATAGCTGAAACAAGCAGGAAAAAATTGAATCTTTTTCTAGACATGTTCTTTTTTTGGTAACAAAAAATTAAGAGATGCATATATATTGACTACCAATGAGATGAACAACTAACTTCAAGAGACCTTAATATAACTAATTAAAATATAAAATTGTGAAGACATGGAGATACACCAATGTTCATATCTTTGTCTTAGGTTGTTCTATGTTTCTTCTAAAAGCATAAAAGAATCTAGAATTTATTGATAACACAAGGACTCTGCTTCTACAGTCAGATATCTGAGGGTAGACTGCTAGTTTACAGGTTTCCCTGAGGCTAACTTAGCATATCACTTAACACTGCACTGAAACCGATTCTATCTTATTTGAGAATTTTGCACATCCATTGCAAACAAATATTTAACAGAAAAATGGTTACTTTGGTACCATTTCAGAATGCACAATCTAGACAAAGCTTATTTCAATACAACATGATGTAACAGAGTGAATTTTCACTGAAGACTGGGACAAAATGCTTTATGATGCAGAAGCCTGTTGTACTGTAATCCAAACACTGGGAAGAAACCCGAAGTATAATTCATCATAATTGCAGACATCAGAGATTTAATTGCTGACCCAGAAAGAAATACTAATACAAGTACTAATTGATTTCTGAAGCTTTAAGGTGTTAGGAGGCTAATTTCACCATTTTGGTTTGAGTTTTTTTAAATTTAGCTATGTTTTATCTATACCTTTAGATCTCTGCATTTATCAGAGAAGAAAGGGGCCTCAGCCATCCCCCTCTTCTTCCTGATTTCAAACTACTGCAACGTATTTTCCTCTAATACAGTCACAACCACACAACTGTTGCATGCCTCTGCAGGCACTAAAATGTTATAACCCTTGCCCCAGTAAGGTGTTAAAAAATATGCACAGCTTGAAAACAATTTAGATTTGCTGGAGAGAAATTGTTCAGTAATACAATTAATACAATCACTACAATCACATTTGGATTTATGTCTGATAAATTTTATTTTCAGAACAAAAAAAGGTGTTGCTAAAAATGAAGCATAAGTACTGACATATTCTAAAGGTCTTAGCTCATTCTTTCCTTTTTTTATCAAAGGGAATTAGTTTCCTTGGGTTTTCTTGCGGTCATGTATTGTAAAACAATGCACTGCTCTTCATAAGCTAGAGGAATTAGAATCAAGTAATTTATAAACTACAGCAGAGTGTTTCAGCTCCCAATAGGCAACATTTTCTAGCATGCTATGATAATATTTAACCAGCAGAAAGTATTCAGGGTCATCGCAACCTCAGGGAATTAGATGGTTTATCTTGTGCTCATTAACAGTTCTTCTTAGTCTGCCAGGTTGCAGCTGGCTTGGCAGAGGGATCAGGACTATTAATGTGGAGGAATAAAGGACAAAAACTGGGCACACACTAGAGCAGAATTAACACAACCCATATCTAGATAAAAACTCAAAAGGTTATGATGCCCTTTCATTTATGGAAAAAAACCCCAACCAACCAACCAAACATAGCCTTACTTCTTCAAACAGAAAATGCATTTCTGAAAGCAAATTTCTGTTTTGTTAACTTTTCCTACCCATCAGTTTATATGTCAGAGAAAAATCATATTGCAATACATTTTGATTCTAACAAAGGCTGACAAAAGCAATCACTATTAGTACTGTCATTATCTTATGCACAAATGCATCAAACCTTAGATTGAACACACAACATTCTCTTTCAAAGCACTAGGAGACAGCTTTGGGCCCATCAGATTATTACTGTTCTTTCTCATAGGTAATGACTGAGTAATGACAGCAAGATTCCTACATTCCTAAACTAGCTACCACAAGAAATCATAAATAGAAAATTTTAAAACAGCCAGTTACTGAGTCAGGGAGAGGGAAGATGAGATCCTGATCTTGTGGGAATATTTCCTAGAAGATTTAAAGTGAATTTTAAGTCACTGATAGATGAGATTTGCTTATGACTACTACTAATGCATGTGTATGATGGGAATTGTATCAGTTCTGGAATATGGTATAAATTAATATGACAAGAAATGCTAAAAGGAGCTTTGAAATACCAATAGAAGCAAGGCATGCTCTTCAGAAGAAAGAAAAGCACAGATGATGATACATAAAATGGGTTTAGAAATGGTACACTCATCTTTTCCATTGATTTAATCTATGTGCTAAGTTTGCAAGAGTTAAAAACTCAAGGAAATAGATGCCAAGTATGTGCTTATTCTCTGCTTGCTGGCATTCTCTGAACAGTGATAAAAACAATCACCGTGGGTCACCATCAATAGAAAGCACTGACACGGAAACTAATGTTAAACAAACTGAGTGTGGACAATAGGAAGAATCCCACCTTCACGACCAATAACAGATCTGGAGGCTGTCTGAAAGCTAATAATTCCTGCCACATTGTCACTTGCCAGAATAATCACTGTGACAGTGTCAAAACTGGGCAGAATCCGACTCCCTCCTTCAGTATTCACCAGGCTGATTATGATACTTTCATTATCCTCTGGCTCCGTATCATCTAAAATGGTCAGTGTGACAATGTTTTTTGTTTCCCCTACGAGAAGAACAGACACATGCTTATGTGTGCACATAGAAATCACCTTTTAAAAAGACTTAATCTCTTAGGAAATACTTTAAAAAATATTAAAAAGGACATGAAGTATATTTATTTGTTCAACTGATTAGAAGTTACTTGCCATTATGAATTGTCATTATGAATTTTTATTTACTTACTACTGAAAAGTTACATTAGGGCAATGTAAATATAAAGTTATTAAGTATACTATGTAGAAATTACCAATATAGGCATGATTAGTGGATGTCTAGAATTCTTCATTTGCATTATAAGTTCTCTAACTTCCAAAATTAACTTAGAAAAGGGGAATAGTATTCTTGTAAAAAATTAACTCAGAAAAGGGGAATAGTATTCTTGTAAAAAACTTATCAAGTGCATGATAACTTCTGGAAGCATATACAAGTATGTACACAGCTTACAAAATACATGTATTTTCTTTTTTATTGAACTTATAGCCACTAATATCAGGCCACAGGTCAGCCTCAGAATCACTGCTGGGAACCCTTCTTTTGTTTTCAGATAGTTCTATTTAGGAAGCTAGACAGCATACTAGAATTTTTACTACAGTACCATAAATTGCTTTCAGAAGGACTGTTCAATCAACTCAGACTTTGAAAACATAAAATATAAAATATATCAGTCTGGATGGCACTTAAATAATATCTCCCATTTACTTGTTCATCCTGTCTGCAATTTTTTTTTAATATGTGTCATGTCATATTCGGAAATTAATACAATCTCAATCTAAAGAGACCTCATGAAAAATTAGTACTGTACTCACTGAAGATTAACAGAAGACCAGTTAGGCCTGATTCTCATTTTCATTACCCTTGATTTAATAAATGCGTTCAGCATTATCATTCCTTATTTATTTGGTAAAAAGGTAATCTTTATAATGCACTTCACAGTATTTCTTATAAACCCATATATTTATGCTTTTCATCTTTTTTCTTTTTTTTTAATTGAACTACCACTGTGTATGTTCTGCAACATAATGCTATAAGCTAGTGAACTAGATTCTTTTGAAAATGTATTCTGAGCATTCAGGGAGGTTTAACCTAAAAATAATTCATCACTTATCAAACTACCCATAGGACTGAGTGCCTATCAGTTCATTTTGCTTTTGTTTAGTATTATCAAACAGAAGCTAGTGCAAAACCTTGCCTCACCTTCAGCGAATGCCAGAATTTCACCAACACCTACAAAATCCAAGTCCGGGGTAGCAGTTCCACCAACCACACGCCATTCCACTGTCACCTGTCCCAGGCTGCCTTCTGTCCTATGTATCATTAGCTGCACGTTGGCCTGAGGGCGTTCTTCTACTTCAACATACAGACCTTTCTCTGTCACATTGGGACTTACACTGTAGATCTTAAATACTCCAAATGCATCTCCATTCATCATTATGACAACTGTGGAAGTATTTGGCTGTCCTATAGTTGGTTGATTTTTTAAGCTGGCTGTGATGTTCGTTAGCTCAACATTCAGTAGGGATATAGTGAATTGCTCATCCAACTCTGGCAGATTGTCAGGTAGTATGATAACTGTGAGATTTGCAAACTCTTCCCCTTCCTCCATTATGGCCAACTGTCTTGTAATGGATTCATAATCACTACCAGCAATGGCTTGTGTGCTAAAGAGAGCAGATGCACTGGTGATGTTTTTCCTGTAGGTCCAGAATCCTGAAGTGTTAGTTAACGGGCTGATCTCTGACGTCAGCCAAAGGCAGAGAGGTATTTCAGAGCCACTGGAAAATGTAAAGGCTGAACAAGCTTGTTCTTTTAGGCACTGAGTTGCACAGGCATATAGTGGGTCACTTGCTGCTGACACATTCACTCTGGTCTTGGACAGTTGGTCAGGAATTCCTTGTACTGGAGAATCATAACAGGCCACGATATCCTGACCTTGCTCAATGGCAAGAGCTACGACATCAGTCTCAGAAGTGCTGTAAAATATCTGCAGCTGACCAAACCTACCTCCACTAGAAGACATTAAAATAAGAAAATAATGTTAGTTGATGAACTATGTCTAATATTCTGTTTCTGGGTTAAGAATAAAAGTGAACAAAACTGACTGGCCCTTTCTGAATTGCTGAAAAGTTCCAAATAGGTACTTAAAATGGATTCCCTTGGTAGGAAATTTTTGTGGATAGCAACTTTGATTATTTTTAGCTTGGGGAGCAACCTGTTAAAAATGACTGTTTGCAAATATGTGTTTCGAGGAATTAACTTAGTCTTAGGGCTGGCTAGGAAGGAAAATCCTGTGCTACTCAACTTTGTCATCTTTCCTCCTAGGTATTCTCAGGATATCGTATCACATGCATAAAACCTGTTTCCCTTTTCTTGTTTCTTTTATCCCACAAGCCATTTTGTCCTTCAATTAAAATCACTGGAGCAGGCTGTTGTGCAGCTTTAAATTATTTGATGATTGAATAGGCAAAATGAAACTTCAAGTACACTGGGTACATTATGTTTATAGTGTATATTACAATGTATATTACATTTGAGTACTTTACCTACATTTCTAATAAGCTGACATCTAGCTCTAAAACCATGTACATGAAATAAAAATATGTTGAGGCGGCAGATCAAGAAGTTGATACAAATATGCATACAAGAGAAGCATGACATTTGAAATTATAGCCAAGACAAAAAAAAAAGGGAAAAAATAATAGATATAAGTAAATCAAACATCATACGAACCTTCGCCTGACTGTTATATTTGCAAGCATTTTTCTTTCTAGTGGCTCCTGAATTCGATATAAGGATTGATGAAAGAAAACTGTGCCATAAGGATTATCATTGGCAGGTATTATAATATTTGCCACGCCATCTAACCCAATAACACCACCATGGGAAGCCTGAGTTAATTCTACATGGACAATCTCAAAAAGAAAACAAGAAAAGAAAAAGAAATAATGCAGCTAAACAGTTTTGGTATTTCTAACAATAATCACAAGCAAAGTAATATCTGAACTTCTTGCACCTTCCTGCCAGAGCATTCCTTGCTTTTGTTCGCACACATCTCTGTAACAACTTAAAACTCTAATACTATTCAAGAAAGACGATAAACTGCTCTACTTACTTCTTCTATTTCTGGAATATCATCAGCCAGGATTTCCAGCACCAACATGTGAGTGGCTTCCCCAGGGGCGAAAGTAATATTACCCAAGGTGACCTGCAAGTCGTCATCAGCAGGATGTCCATTAATGGTAGCAACCCACTGAACTGTAACATTACCCAGAGTCCCAGCATTGCGAATTATTGGCAGATTTATGGTTACCGATCCAAATTCAGGCTCCTCCACAGTGAATTTGGTCATCTGAAATACTGAAGTACAGCACAGAGAAATGTATTTCATTAACAATGAAAATTAAAGCAAATATAATAGCTCCTGAAGTATGGAGTTTTATCTTACTTGGTTGCATTTACTTGCACAGGTAAATCACTTTTAGTCAGGTTTAAACTTAAAGGCAAACTTTCAGTATTAATATTTTCACCTACAGAGAAAATTAGCATGAAAATTAAGACCTCATCCAAGAAGTTTATTCCAGCACACTCATTCTTTGAGGCTATCCATGAGCATGTCTCCAAGCTCTTAGAAGACAATTTCATAATTATTCTTTAGCAGCTGTCATGTCACTTTCTGAAGAAAGAAGTCAACATCTTCCATCAAAAATTCTTTCAAATAAAAGTCTTCCTTGCATTAAACTTTCAGTTTTTACAAATTAAGTTAATTTATTGTCCATCTGGAATTATTTAGTTTTGACATTTTTTCTTTCCTCTATGATTTTCTACTGACAAAATGGAACAAGAGGAACTATGTAGGGTACCGAAGGAATAAAAGAGTAAATCAAAGGAAAAGACAGGAAAAAATACAAAGAAAAGCACCCCAAAGAATAAACAAAAATTATAAATTATAAATTTCTAACATATCATTAAATTTTTGAAATCACCAAAACCTTTCTCACAACCTATGTAATAAAATGAATTTTGGAATGTACACACAACTAATTTTAATGATAATAAACGGCAGAAGAAAAAATAAAGTACTTTACAGAAAAGCAAATGTAACTGAATTTCTCTTTATATTTTACAGTTTCCTCAGATTTTTAAATCTGCTTTGGCTGATTATCTAGTAAAACAAAGATATCAACATATTTAAGCAACGGATACTAGAATGCAGATTTTGGCTTAAACCCATTGAAGAAACGCAGCACTTCTTTGATAAAAAATAAAAAAATAAACTAAAATCCATCTATCCCTATTAGGAGATTCCAAAATCCTTCTATATCAACTGATTAAATACTATTTTTTTTTGTTATATTAAAGCACTATTACTCCCTGATTGCATGTTTTAATTCAGTTTATCTTATCTTTTCCTTTACTGTAATCATTCAGGCTTCCTCTTTGTCTTTCGAAAGTTTTTATTCAGTTGCCCAGTAACAGTTCCCCCAAAAATCTGCAGTAAAAATGTTAACAGAAAATACGAAAATATAGAAAATATGAAATAAGACTCATTTACCAAAGGATCCAAACGGGTCATCAGAAGCCTCAATAGTTATGATTGCCCTTGTCAAAGATCCAAGCAAGGCTCCTCCTGTTGTTTGATTCAGTAGCTGAACATAAAATGACTCCTCAACTTCAGGATTGATATCATTAATTATATAAA
Source organism: Psittacus erithacus (assembly GCA_009867235.2). Lineage (NCBI taxonomy): Eukaryota > Metazoa > Chordata > Aves > Psittaciformes > Psittacidae > Psittacus > Psittacus erithacus. The sequence goes on along the minus strand of WYDI02004264.1, from coordinate 12,134 downwards.
TTGGCACAGCTTTACTTGTTTCCCCTTCAAGTAAAACCACATCTGATGAGGCTACACTGTAGTCCTCACCTAGATTTGTGGATAAAAAGCAACAAAACCCAGAAAATATTAATGCATTACGGTTCACTGTATTGAACACCATCATTAACACTTATCTTCTCTCTTTCTCCTTCTTACACATGCATTCCTCAATGCTTTTCCTAAACACTGCATGGTGGGTTTAAGTAACACAGGACTGAACAGACCTACGTGTACTACTATTGTTTGGTTGGGGTTTTTTTACAAGGTGGTGGGCTACTAGGGAAACAAACACCCCAATTCCTTCATTCACTTCACTTCCTAGATTCTTCAGTGATGTCTCAGTTTTCTAGAAGCTGATGCATGATCTCTCCCATAGGATTCCTATTTGCTAAGTACAGTCAGTAAATGTATCAATAATTTTTTTTTTTTGTACTTGTTATACAGTAGTGCATTCAATACACTTGTTTGCTTTAACTGTTCAAAGCACACAGCATGCTTTTTCCAAGTTAACTCAGACTGCGTACTTCTGTTATTCTGATCACTTACCAGCTGTTGCAGTTATTGGCATGGCTTTAAATTTCACAGAAACATCTGAAAATATTCCCCCAGTCCTGGTCACATTAATGATTGGTCCAACATAATTTTCAGCAACTCGCACAGTTGAAGCTGAAAGCTGAAGTGTTCCAAAAGCATCATCATTGGCATTGATAATTACATGAGCTATTGTCTCATCCACTAATCCAAGTCGAGGAGAATTTATAACTGAAACATAAAGGAAACTTAGTGAAGGGGTACCCAAGATGCTTGCTATCTATGGCTATAGAGTTCACAGACAGTGAAAGTTACCACTAGCTTTCAACAAAACTGCTTTTTTTAGAATTGGACAAATTATAACTATTCACTGCACCAACATACTTCTGGTATTTGAAATATATTATGGCAGAAAGATCCCAATTTATAATAGCATATTATTCTACCCTGTTGTGAAAGGCAGGCAGTGGAAAGTAGGCTATGGAAGGCAGGCAGTTATGGCTCTTACAAGCCGTAACTTTTTTGAAGAGGTGAGGTACTGTGAAGTAATTTGTTTATTTATTTGACCATAAAGCCAGTAGCAAGATCAATACAGCTCAGAAGAATATAATTTTTACACTTGCTATGATGAAATATAAATAAGATTTCAAAATCGCAGCAGAATTATATTTGACGATTTCCTTAATATCAACATTACTAGGGTGGGACAGCAATTAGATATGTCAAGAAGTTTTGAAGCGCAAATCAGGCTGTAATGACATGAATTTACCTGAATGATGGATGAAGCAAACATTCTCTTCACTAAAAAAGTAACATGAGGCTGTAATTCCATATCACTTTATTTTTAAATGACTTTTTTTGCTTTCAATAAGCAAAACTACCTTACTTGCTCTCTAATACTGAATTTCACAGAAATACACTAGCTGTACAGACAGTGCACAAAATCACTACTGTAACATATCTGGCCTGAAAAACTTTGGATAAGGCAATACAAAAAGGATAAAGGCATGTTCATGCATCCCTGTCAAAATACTGTGCTAAAGGAAATATAAGTCAGCAGCACACAAGGCAGGTAACTTGGAGATTTCTTAATTACACAGAGTTTGGTAGAGATAAAAAGTTCGTCATTTCACTTGTTGCATTTTATCCAATTAAATAGAAAAACTAGCCTTCATATTTAAATTGTAGGTTTTACATACGTAAGATACTTACTTGGCCGATCTTGTACTTTCTCAATCAAAACAATACTGCTTAGCTCCACAAAAACAGACTCTGACCTCTCAGGATCATCATCATCCAAAATAGGCAAATATATTGTGGCCTCACTTTCATCAGTTCCAAAGACAGTGTAGCCTACAACAGGTGTGTAGTCTTCTCCCTCTATTGCTCTAACAACATCAGGTGGAAGAAAGGGGGGCTCTTCATCATTGCCCATTGTCCTGTATGTTACCATCACTGTGCCAAGGAGACCAGCACGCCTTAATACTGTCAGGGGAATATTTCTTGTTTCTTCCTCAACTTTCATTGGTCTGTTTTGCTCAGAAAAGATAAAGACTCCATATGGATCATCATTAGCTAAAATAGTTAATGTGGCATTAGTGTGATTTCCAAGACGACCACTGGACACATTGACGATTAAAACTGAAAACACCTTATCCAGTTCAGGAACTTCATCAGGAGAAACCTGTACTGTAATATTTGCTCTCACTTGACCAATATCAAATGTTACATTCCCATCTGTAGAGATCAGGTCTTTGGTAAGATCACAGTCTATGATCCAATGCAGTGCCACCTGAGATAAGGCCCCATGAGTTCTCACAACCTAAGAGAAAAATATAAAGATCTGCATATTTTTGTTCTGTGAGAAAGAAAAACATAAAATTATGAGATAGAATTAAGCAAAGACATTGACATGATGGGTTAAAAATAAATTTGTGTTTTAAATGAACAATGGAGTCTTTATTACTGCTGTATTAGTTGTATCACCAAACACTGTACCTACTCAAGGTAACAGTGTATCTCAAATGTAAACACATAGAAGTAATTTTAAATTTGTGGGTATTATTATAACATCATTTTAGCTTCAAGGTGAATGATGCACATTAGAAAACTCAGTATGGAACGGCAAAAATGCATGATAAAGTAGTTATAAATCCCATAAACATATAGCAAAAACATTCCAGAACACCCAGTAAAAACAAAGAAGAGGACTGCACAGCAATATAACACTCAAGGCTTTCTAACCTGCAGTACAATATTGCTATCTCCATCTTCAGGCTCAGTTCCATTTACCGACAGCGACTCAGTACTGAACTCAAACACACCATGAGCATCATCAGAAGCCTCAATAGTCACGAGGATGTGTGATGCAACACCCAAGTTAGCTGTTAAGTGCAAGTTCCAAAAGGGTTATTTTTTTCTAGCACCTTTTTTACATGAAAGTAAACAGCTAAAGAAATATGTTGCAAAAAACACACATGAGAGTATGACTGGAGTATCGGTGCTGTTTTGTCTCTGTTTTTTTGAAATGCATAATAACTATGCATATGGATAAGGAACTGACTTTCTGTAATGCTGTCCTGCTTAGTTCCATAGTTTTATGGAACTATGCAACAACAAATATAACAAATAGGGATATTTTCAGGGAGGACTAGGTTTAATGAATTAAAATGGAGCAGAATTTAGGATGGTGGGTAGTTGCATGGTAAAACACAGTGTAAGCACATAGGCCAGATGAGTGCAGGTGTCATCGTAACGTAACATAGAATGGAAAACAAAGAAAAAAAATCAAGTCCTGCAAATCCCACTACTAAAAGATATTGTCTTGGCTTAGATAAATTGCTGCTCAGAGAAAGGGCCTGGCACATAAAATCTTTTCTGGAAACAAAGAAAAGGGAAACAGCACTTCAAACAGAAAGGGTATTTGGGATTGGAACAGGCTGCTCAGGGGAGTGCTGGAGTTATCAGCACTGGAGGTATTTAAAAGATGTGCAGGTGTGGCACTTAAGGACATCGTTTGGTCATGGACTTGGCAGACTTATGTTGGTTGGATTTGATGATTGTAAGTCTTTTCCAACCTAAACAATTCTATAATTCCATGAAAAAAACCCCAAGACGCTCCAAAAAGTGGCTAAACCACAGACTTGCTTTCAAATTTAAACTGAAATATATTGCATTTACAAAAAAAAAATAAAAATTGAAAATCAGGCCTTCACAGAGAAATAAATTATACAATTTGGATAATGGGGGCTCATAATCCATCTTCCGGTCTGTAGGATTTAATTTGAAGCTGCATATGATAAGGGTTTTCCCCCAGATTTTATATTATTTCCATATGAAGTTATTTTTTTTCTGCATGTCTAACATAAATAAAAACTTAAAGAGAAGAAACAGAAAATAATCAAAACATTCCTTAAAATATCTAAGCTTAATATTCTTAAAGAACATTTTTGACATGAATCGCTGAGGTGAGCAGCTCGAGAGAGGCCGCCTTCAACACCTGAGCAGGGGAAGCTCAGCGCCCAGGAGCCT
>WYDI02004262.1:16116-62787 GCA_009867235.2 Psittacus erithacus | reverse complement strand
CAACTGCATGATAAAAATCTATAGGGAAATCTGTTAACATAAACTAGGCAAAATCTGACTTTGAATGTCTTTCATAGAGCAATTTCCCAGGTTAGTATGTAGGTCAATTGGCACGCAGAATCTCAGCATTCACAAGAATAGCAAAATGAATCATATAGCAACCCTGGGCTTCTCTAGTCAATAATCCATTAATACAGAGAAGATATGCTTGATTCATGGCTACAGACATTTGGGAGCATTATTCTGTCATTGGAAATGTGGCACATAACTCACAAAAAGTGAAAGGAAAACAGAGCAGCTGACCCCTCAGTGAGACAATGTCTGCAAGGAAGGTGGAGAGCTATAGCTCTTCTTGCAATTGTTCATTTAGTATTTCTAGCACTTATTCATAGGTCACAACATCATAAAGACTGAATTCTGAGAGATGCCAAATGTCTGGCCTTGCAGTCTGATTTGACAATAACTCCACTCCCTGGAAACCCAGGGACTCTTTCTCACAAGCAATAAACCGCTAGGTTTGGATGGGAGGTAGGTAAGGACAGACACGTTGGTTTGCATAGCCAGGAGGATAAAATTAAATGCACAAAGTAATCTCAACTATTTCAACTAAGGGAAAAAGAAAATCCCCAAAAAAGAACAATAAAAAAACCCACCATAACAAAAAAATGACCTAAACCAAAAGATCTGAAGCTGATTACTAAATAATGGCATCCGTTATTGCTTTCCACTCCTTGTTGAACTGTAGGAAATTCCTTTCTCCAGTTTGAGAGAGGTAACATAGGGCACATAGTTGACTTTTACAGTTGTGGAAAACAGTCGCTGGAATTTAGGTAGCTAAACTCATCTATATCCATTCTGGCTCACTCCCAGCTTCCGAGGAATCTGGTTCTAGATTTGGTCTAATTTATTTGTCTACAGCCACAGTCAGGAAATTGAACTTTAGAAAGCAGGGGGTTTTATGAGAGTCTTCAGTCAAATTGCTTATATACTTTCTAATTCATTCTACAAGGAGAATAATAAGAAATAGGAATGGGAAGGTCTTTGAGGGGTCATCTAGTATACACTCATGCACCAAAATCCACTCTTATCTAAACTTATTCCAATTACAGCATGCACCAGTAAAATACGTTATTTAGATGTGTCAGCTTCTTGGCAAATGCAAGCAAGTTAAAGAAGAGTAATCTTTCCTATGGAGTTACTGTTTGCAACTGAGTCCCTTAATATTCTGCTCATGCTAGGCTATTTTTTTTTTCTAATGCAATCCTCCCAAGGCCCTTGCCTTCAGCTGATCTTTAAAATGTAAAATCAACACATTTACTGGGTCTAAAACTTCTTACTGAAATGTTTTTACATGTTCTCTTCTCCTCATTTCAGAACAGAGGGCATTAACCTAATGTTCTTTGCGACAGACTGTAAAAGCTCTAAACAATAGGAAACTTGGAGAACATCTGGCAAACTGAAGCATGAAGCATTATTGGCACTACTGACCATGAGAGATTGAGAAGAACAGAAAACAGTGCAGCAAGGCTTTGTGCATTAATCCTTTCATCACTACCTTCAGTTTCCCACTGAAGGGAGAGGCAGATATTTCTGAAGAATTCTCAATATGACCTTGCAGATAAGATCAAAAAACCCTCAAGGCACCAAAGCAAGGAGTATTCATTCATTGGATTTGCACCTAAATGGCATTCTTAACCCGAAGTAAGCACCAATACACACAAAACAAAGCTTGGAGACCTTTAAAGCTCAACAAATATGAAAGAAGAAAGGAAAGAAAAAACACTTTTAAAATAAACCACCTGGTTTTCAATCCAGATTTCCATAGTCTCCCTTGTCTGCATTGCTGTTTGGATACACATCAATGACCATATTTCCTTTCAAAAATGGTTGTTGGTAGGCCATATGACTCCCTGCAGTAAGAGTGTCCTATTTTCTGACTACAAAATCTGCTGCTATTCACTTGTCCTAGAGCAGCCAAAAATCTACAGCTAAATAGTCCTTGCTCCTACTGTGTCTGCCCTATTTTGTGATAACTGGATATGCCCAAATCTACTGTGATTCAAAGGAGTAATTTTATCAGCCATCTTATATTTTTAACCACAATATCAGCAGCATCTCTGGAGACTAAGATTCCCTTAACAGTTCTTGGACCATATTTGGATTCTTACTGCATCAAATGCTTTCATTCAGTAGCAGCCTCTGATCTTTTGTGATTAAAAGGGACTTTTTTATTTTCTTCTGCATTGCCAGACCTCTGCACAAAACCAAACTTCCTAGACAGATTCGGATAAACAGTAGCCTTAAAATCAAGAGGTAATCAATACTATATTCATGATCTAAAAAGCAAAATTCATGGGTTTGCGTCCTCAGGTCTTGATTTTTACACGCACTTTGACAACCGGTCTGCCTATCAATGGGAAAAATGCTAATACAACCTCTTTTCCTACAGGGTGATCAAAAGTTTGTTTCATAAGAAACTGCAGACTGGTTGGTGACATGGCATTCATTTTACTCCAAGAGCAGATCTATAATTGTAGATGCTTTTGAGCAAGTCACCAAAGGCTTCCTTGTAGTCAACAGTCTAACCAGGGTGTTAATGGAATTTAGGGTAAGATTCATCTTAACTGGTTCTTATTAGTCTTATAATCTATGAGTTACAGAAATATTCCTCATACACGCTGAGATAACCTCAAGAAGGGATCAGATGAATGGCGTACCTTACCTGCATTGACCATAATGAAAGACTGTTTTATCTTAGAAGCAGATATCTATAACAGAGATACTTAAAGATTTTATCATCCAAGTTTCACCTGGGTATCTGAAAGTCTCCTTATACACCATCAATTGCAGCTTATGGAGAAAGGAATTTCTGTAAGATAATATGTTCAGCAGTGTTAGACACCTGTTTTGAGATCACAGCCCTCCAAAAAGCACTTGTCTCTCTCCATGGTGATACCATAAGCCTAGATGAGTAGTGTAGACTGGGGACCTACCTATCAAAGAGCTAAAGATGGGCAAGATGAAATCTGTACTTATGTTCTGTGACTTTAATGGAGAGGGATACCAAATCAGGTAAAAATAATGCTTTTAACAAATGATTGTGCGCAGTGGATCAGCCATAGTGTGGTATCACTCTAGGAAATGCTATGAGATGGTTACTTACAAAATAAGCTGTGCCATGGTTTGGGCTTTTTTTTCCATATCATTTCCTTCTTTGGAAGCCTGATGGCCATCCTATTTTCAAATGATGTTTGAACTAAACAGCTTCTAGTGTCAACACTGTGATGTCTGCCCGCTCAACAGAATGAGAAAGGCATGGACAGCTATAAATCTGGAAACAGACTCACTTGGCTCATCTCTTTGCAGAAAAAGACTTCACACTCCTCTCTCCTCACTGAGCACCTAGGCATCTTTCTCTTCAGGCTTCCTAATATTGGTGTCTGTTCTGGAAGTCTTGCCTTCCTGTCACTCTGCTCTGAACTTAAAACATGAGGCAACCATGACAAAAGCATAACAATCTGACTCCCACCAAAGGTAAAAGAGTTAGCGCACACTTAAACTCTGTTTCTAAGAGCTGTGGTTTCACATGTCAAGCACTAAAGACTATGTAATGGCATCCTGCTTTTTTATGTGAAGGAATACGAGGTTTTATTTCAGCCCTTGTCCAGTTTAGTTCTCAAATGCATATTCCAGTATTCACAGAATCATAGAATGGTTTGGGCTGGAAAGGACCTTAGGATCATCAACTAACTCCCCTGCCATGAGCAGGGGTGCCTCACACTAGACCATTCGGCCCAAGGCTCTGTCCAATCTGGCCTTGCTACTTTTATTACCTGAATGACAATAAGTGACATATCATCTCATATTTGGTAGGTACAAAATACTTCTGTCTAATTATTCTTTAAATTGGCACAAGAAACTTGCAGAGATTCAGTTTATGAAAACCAAGGATGTCAAACAACGTGGAAGAAATAAGAGCCTGGCTTAGCATAGTGTTGATAGGTGCTGGATATGGTTTCTTGATTCTCTGGTCCAAGCTGCGACTGCAGCAGCCAGCAGACTGCACACCCGCTGAGAACAGTCAGAGAGCACAACAACACGCTGTGGCAGGTTCTCCCTGCCATGGCCTGACAGCAGAGCGACAAGAGCACTAGCTGGCCTGGCACATCAGCTATTGGGGAGTTTGGCATGCCACTCTGGTGAGCAGACTGTGTGGGAGCATCTGTCCCCGAAAGCAGAGGAGAAGAAACAAGAATGAGGATAATGCAGAAGCACTCTTGGACAGACCAGAGAATCCTACTGATGCAAGCACAGGCATGAACAAAGGGTCATTCTGCTCCATCCCCTGTAATCCAATCAGCTAATATCCCTTTTTAATTAGCTACAATCAAGTTAGCATAATGAGTGCCTTCTCTCTTTACAAGCTTCATCTGTCCTCTTCCATTCTTGCATCCAAATCTGCAGTGCAGTTACAGCTGGTTTTTGATGATATTTGCTAAGCAGCTTGACTGAGGGTTGTCCCAACCTCCCCATTAACCTCAGGGGCACTGGAATGCACCATTGTGTAGCTATTAGGCACTGAAAGAGAATATCCTGCTACTGTTATTCTAGTCAATGTTCCACCTTCCAGGCAATAACCCTTACCTCTGTGGAGGAAAATTCATGTATTATCAATAATTTGATCTAATGCCTCAGGGGTAAGAGCCTCGTGCAGCCCTTGTACCTGTGCACAAGTAGAAATACAAAGGATGTTCAAGGAGCATTCAGGGGACAGGCAAGAAATGTAGCTGTCCTTGAGTCTGAATGTGTCACCTTTGTTTATTTGTACAGAAAAGGCATTAAAATATATGAGACATTTCAGATACTGAAAGGACATTTGTAGCAATAACCCAGGACAAAGTCTGCTCTGCAAGAATTTGTCGTGGATCTTTACATTAATGCAACAAAATAATTCTTTCATTTCACAGCTCATGATTCTTCAGATTACTGCACAGACTGCTTTTTTATTGCTCGGTGGCTTTTAATTGGCGTGCATTGTAGGAAAGGAAACATCAATGCAAGAATGACTTAGAAATGCAAAATAACTAGGTTATTATCCTATTTTACAGTAAGCCTTCTTTTAATAGCCTCTCATTTCTGCTGTTCAAGCAGCCCCTGTGAAAAGAGATTTTGTCCTTCAGCCAGAATAAAAGACATCTTGATGCTAAAAATAAAAGAAATGGGAATCACTTTCTGGAGCTGGAATCCTCCCCTGCAAGAAGGCTCTGACAGCACTGAGCCTGGCAGAGGAGCGTCATGATGGAACAAAGGAGCGACAGCCCTGAGATGTCTCTCTTGCGCAGCAGGAGGAAAATATTCATAAGGGTCTGTCTGTCTTAGAAACCATCCTGTGATGCTGTGTCTGCTCCCAGGCTCACTTAAAGTAAGGCAAATCTTTCCATCAGCTTCACCAAGCTTACCCGAAGAATTTCTAATAGCCGCCTGTAAGCTAGCACCGTCCAGTGTGAGGCCAAAATAACATTCAGTGGATTAAATATTGAAGTCAATTTAAGCAACAAACTGGCCAAGTTTGTCCTTTATTTTGCATTTTTTCCTGATTTTTTTTTTATTATTCTTACTTATTTGGGGGTTTTTACCCCCTTCTCCTGAGCTAGTGTGTATCTGCTACAGAGATAAATCAGAACAATTTGTGGCTTCAACTGGGCAGGGTTGTTACGCAGTATCATATGCAGTATGCATATCTCAGGATCTGGCACACACAAAATGAATGTTCCTATTGTAAGAAATATTTACCTAAAGGCAGTCTGCACCTGCACTCAGACATAGAAAATGACTACAGTTGGAGATTCCTCCCTGTAAAGTATCAGCCTTATTAAACCCAAGTAAGAAGACTGCTTAATGTCACTGCTCAGCCTCCAAGTGCACAAAGGCTAATTAAAATGCACAGCTCCAGCGAGGAAGCTTGTTCTGACTTCTGGCTATAACTGGCAGGCTCCAGCCTGCTTAGGTAAAGGATGGTGGGGAAATGTAATGTCAGACAGCTCACTCTCTCCAGCTTTGTTCCTTTTCTTGTACTCGCTAGGAGCCAACCTGCAAAGAAGGGTTGAAGGTTTGTAGCTGCCCAGTCTTCTCTTCCCACATAGCACCTCAGCCCTCTCATACCTCAACACTCATCCTAACAAGCAAACTCACTGTTCAGGTAAGTGCAAATCAGTTTATATTAAGTGATGTGTGAAAGACTTTATTGACACAATATAATGATTGAGGACAGCAGAAAAGACCAAGGGTCACCTGCCTCAGGGCCAGGTACTTATGTATGCTGGCTGACATTTCAGTATGAATCTTGGACATATCACTCAGAAAGCTGACTCTCTGAAGCCAATGACATGATGCTTTCAGAGATGAATATACCTCTAGCAGGGCATATCTGGAAGCCAATATGACTGCATATGCAATGCATCCATCTGCTGGGTCTAAAGACAGCAGATGAGTCAAAGGTGGTGCTCAGCAAGCTCTTGCTCCCCTTATGTGACTGGTGGTGGGCAAAGAGCATCACCCATCTCAGAGATATCTTGTGCGAGGACACATCACTTGGAACATGCTTGACCTTCTTTGTTTTCTCTGTAGTCTCCTTCTTTGGGTTAAACCAGAGAACAAACTAGAGTCAGAAACAGCCTGAAGCAAAGAAGTGTTTCTGAGATGTTCTTCGCTTCTGCTGTGGCTGTGGTGCATGTACTGGAATGCACATTCCTGCTGGTCCCCTGCTCTTTACTTGAGAAGAAGGTTCACTGCTGTTTTTACATAGCACCTACTGCATGAGGAAAAGAATGCTCAGGTGCCAATGTGCAGAGTTTAATGAAAGGACCTCCATAGCATAATTACACGGTAATGACAGTACATCCCTTCCTGTCTTTCAGGATTAATTGTAAAACACAGTCAAGCTGTAACTTATCACTAATACAGTGATACCTACAAACATTTCATTGTTAATCCTGAACTGTGCAATGTCAAGGTGCTCATTAATATGTCTGAGATGTTTCTTCCTCTTCTCACAGCAACAGTAACCTACAGTCTACAGGCTGATTCTTGCCTGCTCAAGATGGGCATCTCTACTTGATGCTAAAATCAAGCTTGACATTAACACCGCCTCTGTGTTTGGTTCTTTGGGTTTGTTTTTGTTTTCTTTCCCAGCTATTACAGAGATACCAGCTCAGATAAAATACTGCCAAAGTAGCTCTAAAAGCATGGAGTGGCCCATACAGCAAAACATCAAGACTGAGAAGAGGCACAACAAATGAAGCTAGAAATGAGCTCACAGAAAGGACCAATCTGGATCCATGAGGAAAAAAATCTCCATTTCAGTGAGGTCTGCCTGCATGGGTTCCTCTCTAAGGAACTCTGAAGTTCCCTAACTCCTTTCTTGGAAATTTTTCCATATGCTGGTATGTCCTTAGCACACTGCAGGGGCACAGATTTCCATGATGCAAGTTGCTTATTTTTCCTTAGTCCTTCACTTTGTTTGTTTAACTTTGTCTATACGCTTCCCATGGCAATCTCAACTTTGATGACAGGATTATTAACAGTGGTGACGGCTGATGGGGAATCTCAAGCAGAGTAAACACAAACACATACTGGTGTAACACAGTGTTTGTAATGGCATGTGTCATGGTAAAGCTTTATGAAGAGAAAAAAAAATGTTTCATTTCTTATAAAGCTAGTCTCAGGGGACACAAGCTATTCCATCAAGAAGTTCTAAGAGGATATTGTAAATGAGCTTTTTAAACGTAATGAATAGATTTTTATCACCACCCATGTCCAGAAATGTATGAGACACAATAGCAAGTTTTAGGGTCAAAGCATTCAGCAGTCAAGAAATACAAGAAATGGAGCAGCCATCTAACCTTCCATTCCTTTTTATTCTATATTCATTCTTCATGGGTACTATGAGAGCCTTTGACTACATAATCACAGACTATTTTTCCACTGGGCCTCTATCTCATTCACTGCATATAAGATACGATGGGCATTAACCAGGTAGCTACTCAAAACTCCAGTTTAAAGGCACTGTTTAATGGTAAGTCTGTAGCACTCATGACTTATTCAAACTCTGCATAGTTTGAAATCATTGTTCACTTTTTTTTGAGTGCATCATGATTGTTCCTATGTGCTTTAATAGGGACATATCTCCATAAGACTTCAAGGATATTAATATCTCAATTTTAAATATGAGGAACTGGGGTTGAGAGGGATGGTGTTAGACACACTGTTAACTTTGAGAGCCCGGTTTGTTATGGCAATGGATTGATCTTTCTGGATACTTCACATTTTTGTATAACTTCTGTCCACATTTTGTTGCACAGACACTCACGGACAGAGTGTTTGTTGAAAAGAAGAACACACTCATTGGGATCTTGGCACAGGATAGCGCTCACGTGAAGAATCAGATCTCCCAAAACAGAGGCTTCTTGCCACTAATGATGGGAGTTTCTGTTGTGAATATCCCTGCAGTAATATCTTCAGCTGGATTGGGTAAGGCTCTTCTGCTCGGTTCCTATATTCCAGCTGGCTTGTGATCCTATGTGAATACGCCAGCAAACATAATTTATTGCTACTGATATATCATGACTACATATAAACCATCTCACAAATAACTACACTAAAAAGGCTGTCACCTCTAACCAATTCTGCACTTGCAGGGATAATTTCTACCTACCGTTTACAAGTGTCTTATCTAAACACAATTTCACCACCTCTGGGAATCTCCAGCCAGGATCACAGAATCACAGAATAGTTTGGGTTGGAAGGGACCTTAAAGACCATTTATTTCCAACCCATCTGCCAAGGGCAAGGACACCTTTCATTAGGCCAGATGCTCAGTCTCATCCAACCTTGCCTTGGATGCTGCCAGGGATGGGGCAGCCACAACTTCTTTAAGCAGCCTGTTCCAGTGTCTTACCACCCTCACAGTAAAGAATTTTTTCCTAATATTTAATCTAAATTTACCCTCTTTCAGTTTAAAGCCATTCCCTGTTGTCCTATCCCTACATGCCCTGTAAAAAGTCCCTCTCTGGTTTTCTTTTAGGCCCCCTTTAGGCACTGGAAGCTGCTCTAAGGTCTCCCCAGAGCCTTCTCCTCTCCAGATTGAACAACCCCAGTTCTCTCAGCCTGGCTCCATAGGAGAGCTGCTCTAGCCCTCTGATCAACTTTGTGGTCTTTCTCTAGACTCGCTCCAACAGGTCCATATTCTTCCTATGTTGGAAGCCCTAGAGCCAAACACTGCAGGTGGGGGCTCACCAGAACAGAGTAAAGGAGGAGAATCACCTTTCTTGCTGGTCACACTCCTTTTGATGCAGCCCCGATACTGTTGGTTTTGGGGCTGCAGGCACACGCTGCTGTGTCACATTGAGCTTTTAATTGGATGGCTTCTGTAGCCATCAGTCTATACTTAATTGTGAAGGCTCAGTTAACCCCCAGTTTCAATGAGTTAATGGAGCTCATCATCTTATCTTCACAAACAACTACTCAATAAGTTCCCGGGCTGCTTGAAAAATTAATGCCTTACATACGCAGACGCACACCCACAGGCACATCCAGCTGCATCACAATTATAACTAAAAACCTTGATTTTCATACATTTAACTCACCAGCAACTTCAGCTCCATAAGTCTTGTCACCAGTTCCTACAGAATTCAGCCTGAAGTACCAGTGCTTGACTTTTCTTCATATGGACACCCTGTGAAAGAACACTGCTTCGGGCAAGGTAACATTTATCAGTCTTAAATGAAGGTATGGCTTAAGGCTGAATCAGGATCAGGTGTGTGTGTGGGCACTCCTCTGGTTAACCATGTAATCTTGTTTGTTCTTGCTTTATTTGTTATACAACTAGGATTCACAGCTGTAATATCCAGCCCTTCCTGGGATGAGACAGATCTCCTTCCCTCCTTCTTCTACACTTAGTACCAAAACGAAAGGCAGCAGTTGTCTTTCTGCTTCTGAGCCCTTGCAGACAATCCTAGTGACAAGGATCAGGAACCAAGGGGATAAATCTTTCTGGACCTCTGATTTGGCACTTGTTCAGTAGCATGGGGAATGGGCTGAATGCAAGTCACTGTAACAACAGAAGAAGCAGAGGAAGGAGTAAGTTTAAAATAGTCAGAACTGTAGGAGAACTCATCTGTGCAGTCTCCAGGAGGACCACAGAAAATAAGATCTCAGATCTTTGACAGATCCAGGCAGTTTTTCACAGACATGAAACACACAAACAGGAGGTAAAGACCACAGCTGAAACCTGCCTTTCAAGGCAGGAGAGCCGCTTGCTCTGATCTACTTCTTAGGAAACTTCTCAGGGTGACATACAAGAAAAGTGCAACCTCTTTCTGTGGGTTTCATCTTCGCATTTGCAGCTGACAAGGGCAAAGCTCCTCACAGACTCACTCAGGAAAGAAGAATATTTAACACTTGAATAGGTACTTACCTTTGCCTATGCAAAACTGGATGTAGTGAAATCTGGGATCATTAAAAAGTGCTTGTCTAAGCATACAAAAATATGGGCTCAGCTCCTTGTTATCCACAGCCTTCCTTGAATTACTTTAAGAAATTCCATAGTCCCAGAGCTTCCAAGTTATTTAAGGATCTGCTTACAGTTTAAATGCCCACATTCCTCTGAATCCCACTTCACCTACATAGCTTTGAAGATCAAGGCTTTACCTACTCTGTTTCAGTTTCCCATCTATAAGAAAAAGGTGGGATTTCCTAAACTTGTGGCAGGGTAGGGAAGATGAATGAACCATGACTGGTAACACGCTTGGCAGCTCAACAGGAAGCCAGCAGATTGAGGAAGTTCTGCATGTTTTTGTCAGTACTATGAGCATCCTAATTCACCTCCACGCACACTCAAGATGGCTGGATAAATGTAAATCCAATAAAATATATGTAACATGGCAAAGTTAAATTAATAACCATAAACTATCTGCAAAATAAGCGGGTGGTGTAGCTCATGAAAAGCAAGTCGCTGCTATGATCCCAAGCTTACAGCAGGGATCACAGGGAATGCTTTATCACAGCTGCCCAGGCTTTGGTGTTGGTAAATGCTGTACAGGTACATGGAGTCGAGGGGACATGCGGAAGAGGAAAGGATGTATCAAAACATACTGCCTCATGCATTGAGATGGCAGTTATTTGGCTGACTGGGATATATATATGAGAATTTATTAGGACATTTATGGTTTGCATTAGCCAGATGTACACACAGTCCTGTGCTCTTTTCCTTGTTATTCAGCTTGCTGTGGGTGAAAAGGCAGGGTTTTGAAAAGAGAGAAAAGGACTTTTAGTCACCAAGGGAAGACAGACCATAGCTGAAAAGTGCAGCCCTACAGAGACTTAGTCTCTGGGAGGGAAGGGATGCTGTGACGGAGCAGACACCTCATGAACCCAGACCTGATGTTTGCAGGCTCTAAGAAAGGGAGTGAAAGGTAAGCTGCCTTCTTACCCAAGAACAGTATGATTGTACTACATCAAATTGGAGGTTAATGTGGCACTTAGTACATAACCTCTCTTTCAGTGTTAAATCCTTTCTCCTACAGGTCTGGGTTGTCCTCAGTTTTTCATGATAGCTGTTTTGAATGTACGGTTCTTATGCCCTGCTCTCATGACCTGTTCTCTAGCATGGAGTCAGGTGTTACTTTAATTAACAGCAATGGTAGCTGTGGCTACTTAAAGGAGAGAAGGCCAGCTAAGAGCACCATTTAACATAAAAATAACTTAGAGCTCAGGAAATGGGACCACAAGTACATAATACTTTACGGACAGATGCTGTTAAGTAGACAGCTCCCTTGACCTGAAGAGATTAATTTAATGCATGTATGACACTCCTCTTTTAAAGCATCACTCATATGAACACAGTGTTCTTCTCTTTTCTTTTGACTTTGTGCCAGAGCGAGCGAGAGGACAGCCAAGTTGCCTAGCATTAAGAAAAATAGACCTTCAAACACACTACTGCCAGGTTTCTGCACCAGCATATTTTGTAGCAGGGCTGGTAAACTCTAAACTCATAGGCCAATTTGTATTTTAATTCATGCAGCAAATGGCCTTGTGACAAACTCAGTATTAACTCATTTATCATCTCTTTTTCTGCTCAGCTTCACCAGCTACAGCTTTATTTGCAGCATAAATGCTGAGCTATAAATAGCTTGAGAGGCAGAATTTGAAATGAAAAATGAACGCACCTTAGAAACTTAGCCCCGTGAGTAGTGATCTTGTCAAGCTTTACAAACTAAGCAGAATTGGGTTAGGCCTGCATTGGAAAGAGAGATACGAAGAGGGAGAGGCAAAAGAAATCAGGAGGTCACATTCATCTTTACTTTCACCAGGACAGCAGCAAGAATGTTCCCTCATCTAGCCCTGTGCAGATGCTGCAGAAAAGCCATAGGCTGGAGGACGTTAATGCTGTCAACTTTGGTTCTCAAGGAGAGTTTGCATTGGTGCTTTTTATGATTGCAGGGTTTTTGTACCAGCTCCACTCACATTGCATCCTCCTTTTGAGTATTTGCTAGTCAGACTTGTAGTGTCTGGGTGATGAGGCAGCAGTACTCATGCTTACAGACTAGTCCAGTCCTGTCCAGCTGAAGCATTTTGGGCACTTGTGTATCTGTTTTCTACTAAAATGAAGAACAGTGCAACTGCTGCGCCAGCTGAGACTTGTCCAGCTGAAAAAGAAAATGGACTAGGAAGGAACAATGCCAAAATGAAAGAAAAATACATATAAAAATGCTGTAATGATTGCAAGCATATGCAAGACTGAAAAGAAAGAAATAGCATTGCTTAGAAAATTCTTTATCATATTTCTACTTTTAAACTATGTTTAGATTTTGTATAATGAAATCAGCCTCTTTGTTGTCATTAGCTCATCCCCATGTCTTAGCCTTGTTTCATGTGAAACCAAAGATCATATGATCTGTCTGCCAAACACTCCTCCACCTTTATCTCCCACTGCATTTCAACCCACTTCCAATTTCCAACAGATTTACAGATGGGATAAAAAACATTAAAGACAGAAAGTCCCACAAGTTTTCTGAGAGCCATTGTCCAGACAGGGGAAGAACTGAATGAATGCCTCCAGTTAGGAAAAGCTGCAGTGGGAAATCATCTGCTGAAATCATGTTGCATGAGCATGTACCCACCAGCTGCCACGCATGATCCAAGTCAACCAGACAGTGCATGCCATGACCCTGCACAGGGCATGCCTGCACATCAGCAGCCATGTGCCCAACCAGCAATAAGGAAATGTGAGAGATGAGTGGAAATGTGAGAGATGAGTTGAAATGTGTGTCGAGGGTGGAAGTCCAGGTGTGTGTGGACATTTGCAGAATCAGAGAGAGGGGTTATGTAAAAAGAAAAGCAAACCACACTCTTTGGAAATTTGTGGGTTTAGTTCCACTGAACGATTTGGTTAAATAACAGTTCAGTATTTGCCAGAGCACAAAATCCCCATGACAGTTTTAAGATCAAAGTGGCAAAATGCTCAAGTCTGATGGTGCTCAGGCATCCCATTGGTTGCTCATGCCAAAAGGCACAGGTGAAAGCTCAGATCAGCAACTCTGAAAATCAAACTCCTTACAGTCAAAGTAGGAACAATCCCCAGGCTTTGAAAGCATGTTTTCTAGTAGGCACTTTGTTGTGACTATTCGGTTCCTCTCCACTGATCAGTTCAGCCTCAGACGCTGCTCTTCAACTTCTTTTGAGTTTTATTACTTTTAGGAGTTAAAAATTTATCCTGGAGGTAGCTTTATCTCATTGTGAAGATGGACCTTCATGGCTATGAGTGCTGTTGCATGAAAGCAGGCTTTCCCATCATTGCCTGGTATTCTTTACTTCCACTGCTAGTTGGTAGAAAAGCAACAAAACCTTCTTGCAAGCAGAAGAGGGCTCTGAAAGGCTAAAACCTCTGAAGTCCCCAGCCATCACTTGAAGCTATATGCCTTCCCAAAAGTCTCTTCTACTTCCACAAAAGTCAAGAGATATTTACATCAACTATTGTAGCCTATACCAAGCCAGCATCCCTGGCATGCACGCTTCTGTGAAACAGGCTAACAACAAAATGCCATTGCCTGACAAAATTAAAGAGGATGGATGGTCTCGGTAATAGACATGACTCCAATTCTCACCAGCTTCCTCAGCAAATCAAGTTATGTCACTGAGGTAACTTTTCAGCATTTGCCACTAATAGGAACAGCAAAGTCCTCAGGGATCTGATCTGGCATAATAGCTGACAGGAAATACATGGGGTAATTGGTCATGGGAAAAACTGCATGGAGGTAAATTGCTTTCTCTGAAATCCTGAAGACAGTCCTTAGAATAATACAGAACTCAACACAGAAAAGAAATAGACACTGAATTATTACCTCTCCCAACTCAGAATATTATGATGGGATACCTCAGTGCACCTGACCCCAATGAAGACATCTATAAAAGCCTGTGATAACTGAGCCATCTGCATGAAAAGTGAACCTGAGAAAATAAGAAGGTAATAAGTTTTGCAGGTGCAGTGATTTAAGTGGGACAGAGAGGTCTAACACGTGCTATAGGTAGCAGTAACAGGAGGTGTCTGGGTGTGAAAGGCAGGTGGGAGGCTGAGGCAGGGGAGCAGAACCTCACTCTTTCCTCAGCATTGAGCAAAGCCAGCTATATGCTTGAGCAGTTTTCCCTGCAACAGTGAATTCATCCATTACACTTCACAGCTGCTGCTGAAGCAATGAATGGTGAGGGGAACACAAGAAAGTGCCATGAGCTTCTATAGAGCGCAATGGTGCTGCTTAAGTACCATCTATTTTATCTTGACAAAACCATCACCTTATGCAAGAGATGCTGACACCATCATGGGAGGTATAGAAAGATATCCCAATGGAATGACAAGCCCAGGGTAGGGGAAGAGAGAGAAGTTATAGCTTCATAAGCTGTTAAATACAGTTTTTGCAGAGTGTAAGGTTTTCCTGGATGAGTACATGACATTTCTCAGTCTTTACCTTCCAGATGTTAACAATAGGGAAAAGTTTTCATTATTTTGACTTGACTAAACATGGTTTTCAAATAACACAAGTTCCCCTCAAGCGTGCTTTGCCCCTATATTTTGACTTAGCAGATAACTAAAATTGTAAGAACCTGACAAAGCCCCCTTACCTATGGATTTGCATCTTAATAATGAACTTCTGTATGAACTCTCTGCTGTATAATAACTTCCACTAAAAGACCCATTCTCCATCCTCACCTTAGACCCAAGACAAAATGAGTTGCCAAGGGGCAAGGGTAGTAGTTTAAGCAAAGCAGGTCACAAAGTGTGTGACCACATCACTGGCTACAAAAGCAGCATAATTCATTCCTTTGCAATGATTTATATCTGTGTTCTCTTATCCTTACATACTCAACAAATATTTTACCAACATGCAGTACTTGAGATATGGCTTTCCCTCAAAATGGTTTTTCACAGTTACAAGTCTGCAATTTCCTTCTGCATCTTTTCCGGACATAGATCAGATTTTCTTATAACTGGTTATCTGTTTAGTACAGAAGATGTACTGAGATATTTATCTTTTTTAAAGAACAACAGCCAATTTTGGACAAGAAGCAATGGGCTTTGGCCTTATCTATGGAAATATCTATAAAAGAACTATGAGGATTAATAAATTTGGCTTATCAGACACAGTCTGAGGTATAGACAAAAGGAGGGGAAGTTTGTGACATGTTCAGTCCAGGTATAATCCCAATTCACAAGCATTAAAAGAAGTTTCTTGAAAGCTACATAGAAAGGCTGTATTTGGGGTCACCCCTTTAGCTGGATGTTGTTTTCATGTACCTGTGCATCTTGGCAGAGGTACTTTCCTGGCTGAATGTTGAGGAACAAGCAGCAGGCAAAGGAGAACTTGAAATGTTTGCTGCAAACAGGTTTATTCAAGACTTCCATCAGTCACTGTTAACACAAAACAGAACAAACCAAAAAGCCCAACAAATTCAGAAGGGCATCAGAAGTGTTGTTCAAAACAGTCACTGGACCTGATACAGAAGAAAATCCCTGTGAAAGCATGATCTGAGGCAAGTGTGCATCTGAATGAGGCCACTTCTGCTGCCGGTGAAGAGAGGCCATGACTGAAAGCTGTTGCTAGTGAAAGGACGACTCTTTACTAAGCAGCAGTATGTCCTGCAAATAGCAGGCATTTAATACATCTCAGAGAAGGACTGCAAAGCATTTTGCAAAACACAGATGAAGCCTCATCATATTCTGAAAGGCAATCAGTGCAATTCATAGAGAAAGAAGCTGTTGAGAGATGATGTTTCTTTGACAGTGGTCATACATTACCATCACTCAATGGTTCTCTATTATATCATGACTGATTTCCTGAAGCCTCTGAAGGCAGAAACTCTGTGCAGATTCAAGCACTTACCCTGCCACATTTTGCTTCTTATGAAGCTTTTCTATCTAAACCTTGACTGAGGCACACATGACGGGCTCTTGCACTCACTGCATATCCATCACAAGCCTACCTCTGCCTTTGAAGACTATGGGGTGGCCCCAACATCTTCAAAAGCAGTCATGCAGCCTTCACTGCTCAACCGCTCCTAGAAGAAAATGCGAATCTAACAGAAGCTATCTAATTTAGTCTTTTAATCAATATATCAGCAATGTAAAATACTATTTAACTAACTAACATAGGAAGGATTTATAGAAGCACTAAGTACTAAAGAGGAATATTAAACCACCAGGCTCTTCCTTGAACCAGACTTTTAGACCCCATTCCCTCAAAGGATGTAATATGTAGTGTGCGCTTCTCACTTACTGGAACTGATGTGTGCTGTTAAGTCATTAATAAATCAGGATCAATTTAGCTATATTTCTGTAATTTTAATTTTAAAACCAATGGATAATTACTTTGACAATATATTATAATCTATATTGTCATATTACTCAGCTCTGTTGTTTACCACAGCACCACAGATAACTGTCCAGTAGTGAGTGCACAAAAGATGCACTTTCTTTCTACCAACCACTTCCTGGGAGCTGGAGGTGAAATGTTCTTGCTGGAGGCAGTCAAAAGAGCAAACATGACCAGCCACCACAGCACTCATTAAGCTGAGCTAATTCACTGCCCACTTCTCCCATGACCATGCCTCAAGCCCTGATTTGTGGTTAGCCCAAGATCATATGGAAATTACATGGCAGAAAAAAGAATGAGCTGTGAAACTTCCCTGGCTAGTGAAAGCATTCCTGTTGTGGGATCGTCCTTCATCTGTAATAGTTTCAAGGAAAACAGATGCAACACTGACAACTCCAATGAACATAAAACATTACAGAAAGGTCACCAAGAGCTCCGTTTTTCATACTTCTGCCCTCCTGCTGCTAACTCTTTCCTGTAAATCTTCAGTTCAGCACCTAAATTCTTCCTCAACAGTCTGAATTCAACCTGGGAGCAATGCAGTAGATATCAGAATACAAGTCTCTAAGTGAATTTGTTCAAACTAATGTAATCCTGTTCTTTTGTGTCCTTGACATTGAGATAGGATGGAAGAAAATGTGTCATTTCATGACATACTACTTTTCCCCATCTCAATCCATCTTCCCCAATGCTTATTCAATAGTTACATTACTTGAATTCATCACATCAAGTGTACACTGAAATTGAATTAAAACAATTTGAGTCAGAAAGCATACAGATGCTCCTATGTTTCCCATAGCTAAGAACATCCTGTTACAGGAGCACAGCTGCAAATTCTGAAACATTTTAAAAGCAAATTGCTTTACATGGGGGAAGGAAAGGAGAGGAAAGATGCCTGGTTTTAAAAAATTCCTGTTCTGCATTATATCATGGTGGTTTTTTTAAGTTTTAGAAATAAGAATGCTGGGTAGACAAGAGGAAGATTCCATTAGTGTCTCCATAAAGTGTTTTAAAGATGCTCTATAAAGTGTTTCAGAGCGGAAGAGCACTCTTCTAGCCACATTTTGTAGGGTTAAATTAGACACATTCTTATTCCACTGACAATTTAAAATTGAATTAAAGAGCTCACTTTTCCAGAGGCTTTAAGAAAGGGATTTCTAATCAAATCTAAGTAACAAAAATGAAGAGTGCTAGTGTCAGATTCTCAGCTGGTGCAAACCAGTGGTGGAATGTAGCTGAGAACTTGGCCATGAGTTTCTGTTAAGTTTCGGTTGTCATTTTTACATGTATTTCCATGACAGCAAGGGGAAGTCACTTGGAAGTTACTGTTTATTTATTGGCACAAAGAGCTGACCCAAGGCAGAACCCAGGGAAAAAGTTCTGACAGTAAATACTGTTTGTAATCAAGTCCTCCTCTATACAACTACACTGCTCTGCAACAGATGCAGTAGTATTTATCATGATGAAAGATTTGCCTCCATGGACTTTACTCCAAGCCCTCCTCTCCTTATGGAAAAATGGGGACCTCACATTTTTGCACATGTTCAAGCCTTTGCCTCTGCATTGTGTCTGCGAGCATGGGTGCTATTTACTTCTTTCAGTTCTGAAGTGCTAACGTTGCCATTATATACATATAGCTTCTTATTTAGCATTGCATACCCATAAATAGCATAGTATCAAGACATTCTTCTTGCATAATTTATTTGTGCTACACAGAATCACTGTCAGGAGAATGCAGGAGGAAATCTTGGCTTCCCCAGAAACAACAGGTTTTTTGTCATTTCTCTTTCAGAGGCAGCACAAGAGAAAAATGGCAGAATCTCATTTCATCTGTCCCTAGGAAAACTACTGTGAAATTATGTTGTCTTTCATGATATTTATCAACATGTTTCCTTTTCACAAGCTGCAAGTGAAAGAAGAGATTGAGAAAATGAAAAGGCTGGGAACCTGTGGGAGATCCCAGCCCTTTTCCCATTTTTACTCTTCCAGGAGTAAGCGGGTACTCAACTAGCTAAGTCTTTTGTCCATACCTTTGTTCTTTCCAACTAAACAGAGGCAGCTGAGAGAACATTTCATAAAGGCCACTTATCTATGGCAACAGAAAAAAATGAAAGTGCCCAAATCACTGTTGCAGGCATCTTCTCATTCCTACAACCACAAAAGTGGAGCAGAGTCTTCGGTAAGAAAATGACATCATACCTGTGCTTTTAAGAACCTTTCTCAAGGATCCAATTGTTTTACTTGGTTATTTATTTGTAAAGAAGTTGCATATGACCCCTGTGAAATGATCTGTAGAACCCACCTAGTCTGGATGGTTTTGCGTGCATTTTAGCTCGAAGTGTTCCTTTTGCCCTAGAGAATTTGGCCATGGAAGTGACAAACGAGAGCATGCTCCACTGACACAAGTATGATTGTAATTCCAGATGGTACAAGGCCTTTGGAAATGGACTGGACTATCCAAACCAAACCCTCCTCCTTCGGAAAAGGCATCCCAGGACCTTTAGTGAGTGTGTATGTCCAGGACAAGGATGCCTACCACCACATAACAAGAACAAATGCAAGACTCAGCAGTCTTGTGCAGCTGACACATATTAAATCATCAGCCTGACCTGCGAATATACCCAGGATTAATCCCTAAAGGCATTTTTATCCAAGTTCTAACTTGGCTTGATACCAATTAATTTGGGATATATAACAAGATCACAGCAGGAGATGAAATGCTTGTATCTTCACATGCCCCAATTCTTAAC
This sequence comes from Psittacus erithacus, assembly GCA_009867235.2. Classification (NCBI taxonomy): domain Eukaryota; kingdom Metazoa; phylum Chordata; class Aves; order Psittaciformes; family Psittacidae; genus Psittacus; species Psittacus erithacus. Next base: position 43,115 of record WYDI02004262.1, on the reverse strand, counting down.
TATTGAATTTTCTAATTAAAAAATGCATAAATAAAGACAACATCGAAGAGCTTCTAAGTTCTTTTAATTAGAACATACAAATAAAGCCACACAAGAACATCCAGAGAAACGACTGTAATACTAACCAAATGTGGATTCATTAAACAGTTGCATACAGCACAGCTGGAGCTCCCTTTTTATTCATAGAAAGATAAATATTATCACTGTGTATAAGTGAAAATTATGGCAAGAACTGTCTTAAACTGAAGTACCTGAAAGCCAGCACCTAATTCCTTATGTGGGTTGGAGATGGTGCAAAGGAAGGCCAGAGAAATGATCAGAGGGATGGAGCACCTCCCTTATGAGGAAAGGCTGAGAGAGTTGGGGGTGCTCAGCCTGGAGAGAAGAAGGCTCCAGGGAGACCTTATTGTGACCTTTCAGTTCTTAAAAGAGGCCTAAAGAAAGATGGGGAAAGACTTTTTAGCAGGACCTGTTGTGATAGGACAAGGGGTATCTAAAAAGAGGACAGATTCAGGCTGGATGTGTGGGAAAAATTCTTTGCAATGAGGGTGGCAAAACACTGGCACAAGTTGCCCATGGAGGTGATGGATGCATCATCCCTGGAGACACTCATGTCCAGGCTGGATGGGGCTCTGAGCTACCTGGTCTGGTTGAAGATATTCCTGCTCCTTGAAGGAGGCTTGGACTGGATGAGTTTTGAAGGTCCTTTCTGGCCCGAAGTATTCTATGATAAAGAAGGGCTGACTTCCAGTGGTATAGAGAAGAATTGTTTGGCTAAAAGGAGGCAGTAAATATCACCTGACATGTCCTAGGTTATCTGACCTGGCCTTGAGAAAGTCTGGATCAAATTCCAGAAAGCTTAGGTCCCCTTCAGATCCCGTTTAATTTCTGCTACCCTGTGTATTTATCTTGGATAACCTCGGACATCTCATACTAGACATCTATCTTTAGGCAACTGAATCATTTCCATCACTGCATCTTCAGGCAACGCTGGTGACTCAAGGCTTTTGGAAAGCTAATATACTGGTTCCTAACCAAAGGAACTGATTACTGCAGAGAAACTTTTCAAAGTAAAAACAATTACATATACACTGCAATTACTGACAAAAGAAATCTATAATATCCCCAACAAATATGGTTCATTCCAGCACAGAGTTGTATCTACCAAAGCACACTTACAGTCTCCATTTGGGGAACTATTTAATTTCTTTGCCTGGAAATGAAACAACTGATGTGAAAAAGGTGTGCGATATCTTAAGCAGCATGAAGACAATGAAAGGGTGGACAACTGCCAGCTGCCTCAGAAGAAATAACATAGAAACAGCAAGTGTCAGCTGAAAATAAGCAAAGAAAAAGAAAGAGACAATTCATTACATACCATGTTTATAGGCAACTCTAGATAAATGACATTAAATAATGGAAGAGAAACCAGGTGGGCACTACAAAGAAAATAATCCTTCAAGTACCTTTGCCTCCAGGAATTTCTGAGCCAAAAGTCTCAGGAAAAAGGGAAACTATCCTGGGAAAATATCAGGATAGGTTATCCTAATTTAAACCTTTCTTTGCACCCAGTTCAGATAAGTATTGAGAGGAAGATCCCTGTAGATCTGAGAAGTCTCAGCAAAGTGCATGTGTAATAAATGCTGCAAGTGTTCACTCAGAAGCCAGAAATACTGGTAACAAAAATTACTTAAATATGCCTTGATTTCCTCTCTTCTCCATTATTCTGTGTTACCTTCCTCACAGAGTGCAACTCAGTAAGATCAGAAAGCACATAAAACATAGCGGAAGGCAATACCATCCAAATAACAGCTTTTCTACTTGACAGATGTCTCAGTTGTAAACAAACTTCCTTCCTGATATTTTTCTGAACCCACAGGTGAGATTCTGCATGTTGCCTCGTTTCATAGGTGATAGCAGCTGGAACCTGCATTAACCAGTGGGACACCTCTGATATGTCTTGACCAGTCAGTCTGCTGCAGGGCTTTCAGCAGAGCAGGAGAACATGATGCTACTTCCTAAGCAGAGGAGTCTCCTGCCTGACACCTGGGACTTGTCTGATCTGTAACTTATTTTCATTTCCCTTCTTTTCCAAGAATCCAGAGAAATCCTGTTCCTACAAATTGGAGAGGATTAGGAACTCACTACACCATACAGATGCTACGCTAGGTATTTCATTGTCTCTGGGACACATAGGAAGCTCCACGAATTTTAAAAGTATCAATTTCCCTTTTCTCTTCTGAAATTAGCAGTTCTTGCAATAACCCAACCTCTTCACCCAGAGGTTATGAATAGTTCAATTTATATGCCTGTACTACTATCCTGCTTCTTCCACTTCTGCCTTTTCATGTACCTCCTCATCTCCACATGATCCCCCTGCTAGTGGTCAACCGGTCAAACCTTTGACATACCTAGTGGAAAATTAATTCCCACAAATTCAAGTGGAAGAGCTACCTGCTTCAACACCACCAGAACCAGGCTCTAATCCCCACAGGAAATGGCTACAGAGAGCAGAGGTTAGACTGCAGGAGTCAATCACCTAATTTGTGCTTACGCAGCCTCTAGCACAACAGGGGTTCCCATTTCATTTTGTTCCTACATGCAGCACTGTAACAGAAATAAATAATAATAAGGTTGCAGCACTGATCTTGCTGTTCCCTGCCACTGTTTAATGAACTCTCATTATTGTATAAAGGAAATCCAAGTGTGTGTTCTGTAATTAGTCTTCTATCTGCCACATACCATAACTAGTCCTTACAATCTCTCTAATGATACAGGTAGTAGCATGGGGCCTTACAAATGCATTTCCCTTTCAAGACAGACTCTGTATGTTTCACTTCTTTCAATTATCTTCATTTTAAAACATGTGAAACACAGTACTTTTCACATCTGGTCCTCCTATAATTCTATCTAACAGCTCCCCACACCCTCAAAAGGCAAATCTTTCATTTTAATTGCATATTAGATTCTATTTTCATAAGGGCAGGCAGCTATTTATTCATTCAGCTACTGCCTCTAAGAACCAAAGCAGTCCAGCATTCACTGAGTTAAGTGTAGGGTAGATGCTGACACTGCCTGTGACACCTTTTAGATTCCCAGGTATCTATATTGTTCAAACTCCCCTGAGTAAGTCTAAAGCCTCTCTACCAGCATTAGCAGGAGGATGGAGAACAGGATCGCTGGTGATGAAAAAGCCATGTTTGGTCTCTGATTTCCACTCTTGTAGCTCCTGCAGCTAAGCTTATCATCACTGGGAATGAGATATATGCCTATTTGTCAGTAAAGAAATAAAGAGAGTCTGACAACGTTGAAAAATCTGGTGCGCTATACAATACTTGGCAATGCAAAGCATGATTATATATGCAAGCAACTCCTAAAAATACCATACCTCATAATGGCATAATACCTAGACAGATAACATAGGTTTTACCCAAGACAAGGAACGTCTATACTAAAGGAAAGAAACGTATTCTGGTTATTTTGGCTAAAGAGAAGGGAGTGAAGAGGAAAGTGAAAAGCAGACAGGAATACAGACACTAGATGAAAGGAATGAAATAGCCCCTGGTGAGAAAATTGCCTCGTTAGGTATCATAGGTGTATTGGTGCCTGTAACTAAACCTTTGTCAATAAGGCTGCAGTACTCACAGTTTTGTACATTATTGACTGATTTCCTTACAGATGGCTTCAACTATCTCTGTCTCTCCCCATGAAGCCAACCTGTGCAGGTGTTTCTCGCACTCCTTCTAGAGAAATGGGTGAACTGGGTGTCACTCAGAAGCTCCTGACTTGGAGAAGAAATAGCAAAAGCCCAAAGAATCAGCAGAGGTTGATGTGATGGGGCCCAGCATGACCAAAAATGTTCTTAATAAGATTAAGCGTTGCTGTGCATGCTGCAGCAAGATCATGAGGCATTCCCCAGGCAAAGCCAGACACTCTTGCTGCCAAACCCCATCATCTTTCTGTCTTGGTCTTCTTCCCTAATGGCTTTCCTATGTTTTTGCACTTGCATTTGGACCGGCTTTGCCAGTACAGTGTATTCCCCTTGAGGAATTAAGACCTGCTGTGTTAAAAGAAATGAGCAGCTGGTCTTCCAACAAGGAGGGATTGCCAGCAAACAAAAGGATTTTCCAGCATGTCCCACTAACATGACTTTTGGCAGGAAAACGAGAAGCATTCACAATGAAGCCATTTTTAAGGGATGCTTGTACCAATTTCAACAGAAACAAAACATTTGATTAAAATCAAAAAGATAAAGAGAGACAGAACAAAAGGATTGCTCTAGAAATCCCTCCACCAGCCAGGCTCTCCTGGTCTCTCCAGTTTCCTGTGGGAATTGCTCCAATTTGCATGCCTAATCAGTGTTAATACAAAGACAAGAGAGAGATGCTGTGCACTGGCCTTTTCTGGTTCCCCATCAGCACCAGGTGCTGTCACACATGCCCACCACCCACGACATGGTTCCGCAGTTCCAATATTTATCTTAGGGTTGTTTGCACCATACTTCTGCAGTTCTCTAGTTTTAGCTAAGAAATTAAAGCTTGAAGGTCAGGTCCATGATTTGAACCAGACAGAGCAGGAAGCAGGCTTTTAGGTCCCCTCTCCTGTCGTTATTCCGTCACCTGAGAAGACCCCATCTCTGAAAGGCTGTGTTAGTTCTGGTAAGAGGCAAGGAAGTCTAGCTTCCCACAGGCTTTCCCTTCCCCTTCTGAAACAGCTTTGGTTTCTTCTAGAGTCAGATAGCAGCGTAATCTGACTTCAGACTGAAGACATCCTTTACAATACTGTGTAACTTTGTATGAGCGCAACCACTTGTTTTACTCTATCAGTAGCCATTACAACTTCTCTTTATTTAACAAATGTACATGAAATTCATATGGTTCTTGACTTCTTTTCTCCTCGTGACAACAAAACACCTTAAAGAACAAGGACTTTCTTTAAAAACATTCTAGTGTTGACCAACAACACTTTACTTTTTTGCCTGGGTTGCTCAACAAGTTGTATTGCCATGAAAGAACTCTAAGATATAGTTCCTCCTCTAATGGTAGCTTAGATGTCTGGTGTATGGACAACACACTGAATCTAACAAGTAAATCAAAGGTTTCCTAGGAGAGCTGAATTTACTGGACATTCAATGGGCATTTAATTGTCTGTGCAACAGTACAAAATAGTTTTGACCTCAGGAACAAAAAATAGTTAGTTAGCCTTGTTCTCCAGAGCATTTTGGAGGCAGAAAGCAGTAGGCCATACGAACTGTTCCAGTGGTGGTAACCAGCACCTCATTCCCCTTTTTCCAGGTTAGCAGACACACCTACCACATGGCAGGGATGGAACCAAAGGCTAGATGTATAGATCACTCTATAAACACAGTACTTTTGTTCTGCAAAGCTCTTTCTTAACTGACAATTTCTTGTCCTTTAGCAAGGTCCTCTGCTGCTCACTGCAACAACACTAGTCCAAGCTAACCAGGGGACTGCTCCACTGCTTCACAATAGCACTGCTCACAGTTATTCCCCCACAACCTGCCTTCATATTCCCTTCAGTAATTCCAGCCTGTTACAGATAATTATACCACCTCGTACCATCCTCTATAATTCCCCTTCCTTCTTCCTGTTTGCACTTTTCCAAGGTGCGTGGGCTGCCCACAGCAAGAACTTCATTCCAGCTCATGAACATTTAGAACCTCCAGCAAAATGTTTATGAGGTTACCTTTCTACTGAGCCAGCCTAATGTATGAGTTTCTCTATGCAGTTGCGCATTAAGAGAATTCAAAAATACCGACATTGACAGGAAAAAGGAAGACATAACAAAAGGAATACAGAGTTTCCAGCATTGCTAAAATGCAGTGTGGGTTTTGTGTATTTTTATCTCTCTAATAGCTGGCTTAATTGCTATCTTTAAGTTTTGTTTCTCCAGCATCAAATAAGAGGATATCAGTGCATTCAGGTTTATCGTAGGTTTTCTATGGTCAAGTTACACTCAGTATGGAGAATTAAGTCTAAATTGTGACAGATACTGATCTTTTTATAAAAAGATAGAAGAAATTCCATTCGCTCTCTTCATCCTACTGGTCTATTTCCTAATTTGGTGCAGTCATAAACTCCTGTTGTTTTAGCACAAACAGTTTGCTAGCAAGGATGTTGTGGAACAAAAAGCCCCCTGAAAAGCATCATAAATTAAAGAGGAGAAATAAAAGAAGCAGAGGCATTTTTCCATACAAATACAGCCCTGCTTTCCATAAGTCCTTGAACGTCTTATGCCACACAGGTGTTCATGCTGAACACGGAAGCATGATGAAGAGACACCTGCACAGCAGAGATCTGTGCCAGCAGCTACAGTTGGAAGACACACGCCGCTCATGAGATGTTGCTCGCTGGGGCAGTAGTAAAAGCAAGGAGAAAGTTTCCACACTTCCCAAGGAAATCAAACTGCGGGAAGCAAATAAACAGTCAGCCAAGGAAGGAAACAAGCACCTGAAGGTTAGCTGTGGTCCACAGGATGCTGAAAATGCCTGTGAGCTGCACAATCACAAACCCAGTCAGCAACAAGCAGCCAAGACACTTCTAGCCTAAATGTCACTGGTCTGCAACTGGGTTGCATGAGCTGTTGATCTGCTTGCCGGTGAGGGGAAAAAGAATCCTTATTTTTGAGGACCAACATTCAGAAGTTCAACAGGGACTCAAATTTCCTGTATCTGCAGCAGGGCCTTGTAAAAATAGGTTCTTTCTCTTTTAAAATGTGGACAAGAGGGATTGTTTTCCTATTTCAAATAGAAATCAGGTGCGGTGTAGGGAAGAGTACAAATAAATGACACCAAGGACTCAGTTCACTTTTTCATATGGGGTTGTTGATGCCACTGGAGATGTCCAAGGGTTTTGAGACATCTGCAGGAGCCTTCCAGAGGGGGCAAATGGAGGCAGACATGATTCATGAGAGCATATCACATGGTCTGTATGGCTGAACCTGATGCTAATGGATGAGATCACATCTATCTATCTTTAAAGTCTGTTTCTGAGCAAATTGCCATGCCTTCGTTTTACAGACCATGAAGAGCATCATGTGCATTTAGATCATAGCTTTCACAGCTTCTCTGTCCTACTTTAGTGTGAGAGAAATCTTCCCCAGAAGACCTGTTTCTTTTTCATTAATTAGATGGGAAGCTCAGATGCAGGGTGGCCTAACTAAAACTGGAATTTCTAAGTTCCAAGCACGTAACATCATCTGAACATTGTTTGCTAGTAATGGTTTTTTTGAAACCATTGAAGGTGAAAGCTCATCTCTATGTTCCCCTTCTAGTTGAAGAAAGGCTTGTCGTATAACTAAGGAGTTCAGAGTGTCATACATGTCAAAGTAGATGCTTGCCTTTGCTGAGATGAATCATGCCTTTTCATTCACTCAGATGAATATTGCCTAAGGCTTGGTCTAAGCCTGGGGCAAGAATAAGTTACCAAGAAAAGATTTGCTAAGGAAAAATGGGAAGCGCTGCTGGAGTGTCTGAGGTCCAGCATTATAAACTAAAGGAGTGATTGTCCACACTTTGTAGCTCTAAGTGGTACGTGAGCCTGTCTAGGTGAGGAACTCCAGATAAATTTTATGGCAAAGAAAAAGGGACAGGAAAAAAGAGAGGAAAGCCGATCTCTGTCCATTCCCTGTACTGAAAGAGCTCATGCTCGGAGTTCTGCTCCTGCATCTCTGCATTCTCACCCTACCAAAAGTTTGGTTCAGAGTTCAGAGCAAATCAAGCTTTTTTAATAAATCATTTAGTACTTAAAAAATAGTAACACATCCCACAGCATTAACTTAGCGGTGATTAATGTTCAATAAGAGATTTCTGTGTATATGGATATCTCATGCAATATTTATCACAGCCCTACAAGTGGCTGGGTCAGCATTTTCATTATGAGCCTCTAGAGCCTCTAATCTCTGGCAGGTATAAATCAGGAATGGTGTGGAAAGAAGGGTCATAGTCTATTCCTCCCTGCGTGGAAGGGTCACAGTGTTACAAAAATATTGTGTGCAGTATTTCACAGTTGGAAACTCAGAAAATTAGTTGTGAAGTTGCTTTTTATTCTTCCTCATCCAGGTTTTAGTGGAGAGGAGAGATAGTGCCCACGTTATTTCACCCAGTGAGTAAAGGAATGCACTTCCTCTCATTAGGACTCCTAATTTGGAGTGCTTCTGCATTCTCACTAAGGAGATTTATCTGGAGACTTTTAAACTGAGATTCAGCAATTAACTGCACACACTCTCCCAGTGCATTTCAGGGTTTAGTGGACAAGAGTGTCATAACACAGTCCTACCTGGCTCTTTCGACAGAATAGATGGTGTTAAGGTATTCGTGTGAGGCTTACATCAGCACCTGGTGCTGTGGGCCTGCAGGGAAAGCTTGTAATTATAACGTGCCTCAGTTTCCCTACATGCTTCATGAGAAAACACAGAAAATCATTCAGATCTAGGGTTGGATTACAGGTTGGGTTACTTTGAGACCGTCTCAGGGTCTTCTGCCAGACCTAGATGTCTAGGTGATTCTTTCTCTCCTTGCAAATAGAAGAATAAACTTGTTTTCTAGGAAAAATGCTTCTGAGATACTTAAAGATCAACTTTCCTCCACTTTTCACCTAAAGAGTTTCTTCAATCCATATTTTATATCCAGAAACTACTAGCCTTTGTACAATTCAGGGATTCAGGTATCTCTACAAGATCATTGCCCAGTGCAGTCTTCCTTCAGTGCAATGCAGAGAATGATGCAGATTCACCCACTCACCATTCCAAAAAGTAGACTGGGAGCAGGTGTAAAAAATTTTCCCTGGCCTAGTTATGTCCAAAGTGAACCATGCTATAACTGTGTTTAAGTTGTAATACTTCTTGTACAAGAAGGATTTCCTGTGACCTCTTCCCTTATAAATCAATTTTATGAACTGCTTGCCTGCCAAACTCGGCAGCAGCAGTGCTAAAACATAGTCAGAGCTAGTGGGAATCACCTAGCCATCGCTGTTACTAGACAGCAAATTAAAGGGAATAGTGATGTTCCCTCCTTGCAACACAGTAAGACCATCAGAGTGCCATCCTGGCTCTCCTGCTTCGGGATTTCTCAGGAACAGTTGTTAAACAAGAGAACAAGACTGTGATTTTGTCAAGTTGCCACTTGGGCAACCAGGGTCTGGTTTGTACCATGGGCACTTCCCCCATCTGTTCCAGGCTGAACACACAGGGTGTGAGAGCTTGGATGCACCCGGGGGCTGCCAGCTCCAGATTGAGATGCCTCAATGGAAATATCTACAGTGGAGATGTCTGACTGAGAGCAACGTGCGGAAACCCAGTGCATCTGAAGGAGCTTAGGAAGCAGTTCTGCTCACCCACACTAGCATCTGTCAGCCCCACAGAAATACTTCCAATGGCCAAGGGCTTTTCACATAGCATTAGATGTTCGTGTAGACAAATTCAGACCTGGGTGTCTCTATTCAGTATGAGGGTGTAGATACCTATAGCACACTGTAGACATACAGAGGTCTGAAGCTGAAGCTGAATAGTACCCTCAGGGCTCAGTTCAGGTGCCTAAATGTAGGCTGCTAGTGCCATCTAGATGCTCTGAAGTGTCTGAGGATCTCTGAGTGAACCACATCCTTCTGAGCAGGCAGCTGGAGGTTAGGATGGATACCCCAAAGCAGCTCTGATGCCTCAGGGAGCTGAAATGCCCCTAGCATCACTGGTCAGTTGGGTGAGCATTGAGGCCAGGTGCAGAGCTACCCCAAAGTTTCCTGTTTGGGAGGTTTTGGTCCTTTCATTTTTTAATGTTAAGCACTATGAATTTTTTTCTGTGCATTTACATATTAAGGAGGTACCTTAGCCATTTCCACAGAAAAAGTTGAAAGCAAGTCTGTGCACTGCAGGTTGTTAAAAATGAGCTATTTCCTTTGGGTGTCAAAAGAAAACATCATTAGAAATGAAGAGGCTTCCAAGCAAATGTTAAATTAATAACATCTTTCTTTCCTCTTCATGTCTTTTCTCAGTCTAGCCCTTTCTTTTTCAGTGATGGAACCAAAACCAAGAAGAAACAGAAGCTGGGATCACAGGAGAAAACAGAGCCCTCTTCAGATCAATCACAACAGAAGTTTCCTTCCAGAGCCCACTGAACAGCAGTGATTTCAGCTGTCTGCTTGCTTTGTGAAGAGGTTTTTTAGCAAATTTTCAGCTCCTTTCAGACTACACAACATTCAGACAAGATGATCAGCACCAGCCACCCAAATGCGGTTTCCAGTGTCAAAGGCAGCTCCACCGCTTGCTATAGAAGCCCTTTACATTACTACTATTTATGCACATTATACAACAACCAGATAGGGAATGGCCATTAAATATGTACTTCCAAAATAATGAGCTTCACATTCATGGCAGCATAGATGTCATTTATGATTTGTCTGCCACTGGTTAACAGAGCACTTCTGGGCTTGTGCTATGAGCTTTATCAGGTCTTTCGTGCCTACTACCATGATTTCCCTCCCTCCCTTTCATGTCTGCAGGGAAAAATGTATCCTCAGATTCACCACAGATAGCAGTGTCCCAAAATAGTGACAATCCTACTGTGCAGGTATCCAAAGATAGTACATTCATACCCTTATTACAAGCTGTTTTCTTTCAGTTTGATACATGTAAGCTTCCATAATCCCATGTCTTTATATTGCAAATGCACATTGAATGTCTGCTCTATAAGCTAAAGGATCATGGGGGTGATGGAGGTTAAAGGACCTGGTGATGCATCCTGGTTTCTCAGTGACCTGTGATAATAGAACCTGGAGTCTCATAACTTGGTCTGTTTTCAGCCTCCCTACAAATACCTGGGATCAGAGGTCACTGCAAGCTTCATCATTCACTTAAGAGGGGAAAATATCTTAGCATAGGCTGAAATATAAAAGGTCCAATATGCACAAGGGCCCTCATGTAAATGAATGTGGGAGTACCAGCAAACAGCAAAACAAACTCGGAGGCCACATCCATGTTAGCAAATAGCACAAGCCCAGAAAGAAATACGTAAAGGAAGTTGCTGGCTATTTGCTAGTTCAGAATAATTCCCTCTCAAAGATTTCTCCTCAGAGATGTCATTTTTCCCTTTGTAACACAAGGAACGATGAGGCAGACTGAAAAACATTGTGTTCTATTCAAAAGCAAGAGGTTAGGATATAAGTTTAGATGGATGAGAAATTAACATCTGTTGGCTGATAGGAGTGGTAGCACTAGGCTGAGGAGTGGAGATCAAGGCCCATAGCTTCTGCTTGGGGTTCAGCATGGTCTTAGTCCAGAGAGAAAACTGGATTGGGACCATAGCTGTCAAAATTATTCCTTTCAGGAAACCAAGCATTCGGTTTGCAGAAGAATTTTGTATCTAATACATGCTGAAGCTCCAGAAACTGTGTCCACTTCTGTCCCCACATTCCATAGTCTTGGTCCCACAAACAGGAGTGGTGGTGTTGGTTTTAGAGCATTTCGTATTGACTCCTAATCTGATGTGCTTTGAAAAACTTGGTCTTTTAGCAGGCTTAAAAGGTGTTTCTCATCCAACTCTGTTGGGAATGAGTTAATTCACAGGTTATCAGTACTTACTCTGTGGGTTACAGCGCCATCCATAACATGATTTGTCTTAAACATGCAAAGAGTTTGTGACTCAGATCTACTGTTCCTTCTTCTAATTCCTCAGTAACACAATACATGGTCAATAAATCTCTTGAAAACATTTATGCAGTCCTGGTGTTAAAAAAACCCCAAACAATGAAAAAGCCAAGATAAAACCCACCACTGGGAGATGTTCTTTTCATCTTATTAAAAAAACCCCACCAACCTCTCTTAAAAAAAAGCAGCATTACATGGAGACAATGCACCTAAAGGAAAACCCCATGCCTGGAACTCCGCATGCTGAATAATGGATTCATTCTTTGTTCAAAAATTTCCTGTCCTGCAACGACTTAATTCTCAGTGAGAGAGCTGAGTTTATATTACACTGAATTTAAAGGCTATAAAATCAGATGTTCTGTGATGTACTCCTATATTTTATCCCAAATCAGGTTATAGTGGCATTGAATATAGCAATGTGACAAAACCTGTACTATATTATGCCATATTAATCCCCCTGTGAGAAAATAAATATCCTGCTCCCAATAAAGTGGGTCTTATTCATAGAAATAAAAGAACCAATAAAACACTCAGCCGTGCATAGGACCTAAGAACTCCTTGAATTGATTAATGAAATAGAGTAAGCATAATATCATAATACAAATAATGCTTCAATTTCATCAGATCTTTCAGAAAGTGAGCTCAAAGGAATTTGCAAAAGTCTGGTACCTCAAGAGTAATTTATGTTCCTGGTCTCGGTGTACATGTATATACCTCAGGATACTCCTGCTACACAGAAGGAGAGGAGCACAGATTTAGCAGCAATTCCTTGAGGCAGCACAACACGGATGATCGTCTCCTTCCTACTGTTTTCTGCTTTTACATCTGTCCACAGATGCTACCCGCCTCTTCCAGTGAGACTGAGGAACACTTGGTAGAAACTTCTCTGCCACCAAACACCCTGTTTTGATTTCAAACTGGGGTTGCAACCAAGAAAAAGAGACTTGAGAAAAATCTGGTTTTCCGTCTGAAAACTCAAGGCTCCAAAGGCCTCTTTCCTCTCAATTTCTGGAACTTTGGGGCTGAAGAATTTTCAGGATTGGAGAAAAATGCTTCTTTTGGTTGGTAGAGGATTCCATACAATACAGACAGCTCTGACCCACTCCACTTAGGAGCTTTTGGAGACAGTGTCATCTTGTCTGGTCCACTAAACGATAGAGACATGAGTCTCTACATTCTGCCTGGGGCCAGAAGAGATAATGAATAAGTTCAAATACTCAACAAATCAATTAAAGACTCAATGACAGAAACCAGGTTTCCTGATTCCAGTTCACTGCCGTCTTTATTAGAGTGAGAATATGTAATTACTTATGTCCTAATAATCTGCTGGACCATCCCCTAATAAATTAAAAAATTGCTAATAATGTGTGGGCATTTAAAAACCCTACTGTCTGAATTGTCATTATAATGTAATCTCATGTCTGTAACATGAATATTTTTAATTAGCCTTTAAGAAATTTGTTTTATCTGTAGCAAGTCCATTTGCATGATTTAAGGACAGGATCTCTCTAATGAGCCCACCATCTACAGCTGCACAGACTGAAAACTTGTTTTGTTCAAAGTCCACAACCCTAATAAATCTAATAAATATGATTGTGACCAGATCATCAATTTGCTTTCCTGCAGGACATTTCTTCTTCTTTTATGCTGTTCTGTCTGCTTTGCTGTGAACTGATCTTGTTTGTTGGAGTTGCTTTGGACCAAATGCCCAGCATAAGTAAATAACATGCAACGCAATGTTCCTCTCTTATTAGATTTGAGGCCTCTGGAACTAAAAAAATAAAATTATGCTATGATTACATTTCTTATCTTTCTAATGGTTTATTCAGTCAAGAAAAGGAATACTTTGGAACAAACAATGATTTGACACTACCTATACCTAAGAAAAAATATAGCATCCAACAATATAACGTAAAGGCTCTTAAAATTGCTTCTCCTGAACTGCCTACTTCCATAAGATAGGATAGCAGTCAGAGAAAAGTTCTGCTTAATCTTGTTTCTCTTCACCTTCCACGTACGTGCTTTGCCTATTGGTCATGTTTGGCTTGAGAGATCCCTGGGGCAGAGGCTGTGTTATATATCTTGCACTGTTTGCACAGTGCCTGGTAGATAAGGTCTTTATCCTTGAGAAAGGTTACTAGGCGCTATTTCAATGAATCTAAGCATCACTCCCAGGCATAAAAATCTTATTTTCCTCTTTACCACATGCTTCTCTTCCAGTCTCTAATCTGAAAACAGGAGCAGAGGATAATGTAATACAACTGCCTGGATGAAGCATCTTACCTGTCTTAAAAGGACTGAGGAAAGATGATCCCAAATTTCTATCTTCTTTATGTGGGCCTTGTTCCCACACTGGCAATTGCAACCCATCTTCATGATGCACCAGAATTTGCTCATATGACTGCTCTTTCCCAGCAGGGTTTTCTCAGCTGTTCTGGAATACAACTGGAAAGGTGGATGCTGGAGACTAAAAGCACTGTGGAAAGCTGTCCATGTTGTATTTGGGTTGCTGCATCAGTGAGGAGATGTTTTTGTGAGGTTAGGGCATTTGCACCCAATTCACCTGCACTTCAGCACAGTGATTTCCTCTTAGAGCTCAGGAAAGGTCACTGCAGACAAACACAAGAGCTACTTATGCTGACTTAACCTTGCCCAGGGCTCTGAAATGGTCCAGAAAAACACTAGTGTTTCATACTGTCAGTAAGAGTACAGACTGGCTTCTCCAGTGTCCACTGAGAGTACCAGAAAGCAGTAACCGATTTTATGGTGTGCTCTGTATGGATAAGGATTACAAAGAATTACAGGGAATAAAATACCTTGCTCCTTCCACTATGTTTGGGTGAACTTTCTCACTTAAGTTATCCTTTCAGGCATATCTCAGCCTTGTAGACGTTTCTGTGCATGAAATGTTGAAGGTAGGTACTGCTTTTGCATAACAGCATCAATTTTAGAAGCCATAAATGAGAATATATAGGTGAGGCTAAAAATATCAGTATGAACCTTCTCAAGAGAATTAAATGCAGCAAAGGCATAATGTTTACCGCTAAATGCTCTTTCCTACCCTTAAGGCAAAATTCCATTTTCATTGAAAGCTATGGAAAAATTCAATTTATGTGGAATTAAGATTTCACCCCTATTTCTTTTCTCTAATACTTTGCCTTCACATAAAAGTAGAAATTAAATCCAAATAGACCTTATTTGATGCATAGAAATGTTTTCAGCTTCTGAGACTTTAGAAAGGCCTCGCTATTAAATTTAGAACACACATCCTGAGAAAAGGTTTGTTAGAAATTGCCGCAGAAAAAACCCAAGGATATGTTTCATTTACCTATGGCAAAGCCTCATAGAATAGATTGTACTATAGGGCTTTTCAAAACACACATGTTCATATATATGCATAAACATACAATCACACTGCAGTCCGGAGCTCAGAACAGTATTTATTACATTTGATAGGGCAGAACCAAACAGCTACTAAGAGCAGTGCCCCTGGTGTTGGACCACGTACAAATGCAAAGCAGCACAAGAGGTCTCTGCCCTGAAGAAATAACAAAGAATTATTTTCACATTCCCTTTCTTGAATCCAGAAGATAAAAAAATGAAGTAAATACACCGGGACTTGATAAAGAAAAAAAAATCATATTGTAGGGAGTAAGACTATTCCTGCACAGAATATTATTACAGACCTCTTCCATCACTCACTAAATTAGCCTGATCCTCTCTGGCTGCTTTAGCAAGATGCTGTAATTTAGAAAGTTATTCAATAATTGCACACGCACAAACCTTCATTTGCCTCCCCTGTGCTCCTGCATTATGATGAAGCCTTTAATTACAGCTGAACATACGTGAGTATTTTTACAGGTTGCACAACTCAGTGCACGAGGGGAATGGGGAAGACTAGGCAAACCTCTACATAGTATTTCTTTATATCTGCACGCTGTGTCTGTGCTGTGTGTAACCTTGCTGCAATCTTCAGAATCCTGCTAGGAAATGAGACTATTAGTTTCCTCACACCCAATGCTACAAATCCCTGCAAGCTTCACAGCCACGCACAAATCGGCCGCAACATCAGAGCAGTCCCAGGTTTATTGTATTGGGGAGGATCTGAGCCCCAGAGGACTGGGTCAAAAGAACAATTCAATTTTGATGTCCCAGAATAAGGAGACCAGAACTCATTTTTCTGTTCTCAGGGTTTTTATCAGTCCATAGCACAGCTCTCTCTGACTTTGGCTGCAGCTAGAAGTGATGAGCACTTCTGAGGAGATACACTATCCCATTTCCTCCCTTGTACACAACCAGTCCCTATCTTCCCTGGGGCATCAAGGAGGAAAGTAAGCCTGTTCTCCTCCTCCAGCCTCCTGATGCTCCCTAGAAGTTGTCTCTAGGGATGTCCAGTTGAGACCCTCTGGCTTGAGCAGAATCAGAGTTGTCAGAATCTGGGAAGGAGCCAGCTGCCAAATTTCAATAAGCTTCTTGTGAGAGACCAGAATTTTCCAAATCTCACAGTTTCTCCATATACAGACACTTCGACAGGAACAGCAAATGAAATAGCCCAGACAAAAAGACAATATTTCTTACCAGTCCTAAACCCACATTCATAAAGCTGTTATAAATTCCAGTGTAGCATCCTTCTGTAACATGCAGAATAAATATTTCCTGACTTCATTTTCCAAAATGGCTTGTTGTTTCGGTTGAAAATTTAACAAGTTTTGGTGGCAGATTTTCAGCTGGGGTCAGTGGCCAAAATTTTGCCAGTACTGTCTAATTAGTATTAATGACAGACCTCAGTGCCAGTCCTGCCTGTATCTGATATGAAAGGACCTGCCTAGTTACAGCCACTAGAGGATACAGGAGTGCAGTGATTTGGAGGGAAAAAATCAGATTGCTGTATTCACTGAGTCTCTCCTTTCTCCTGCTACCCAACTTTTAAGCTGCAGGAGAACAGCTGAGAGTTGAAGTTTCAAGGCACCAGAGCCTTAAGGAGGATTTTGCACCTAGGCTGTTCGAGCTGTGTGTTCCCACCGCCTGCTCCTGCCTCACTCCATGCGCAGACTCTGCCTGCTGCTACTGCGCGGGCTGATGCAATCCCCCCAAAATACAACGTGTGACTTTTGCTTCAGGCACTCAAGGCTCCGCTCATTAATTAACAGTTGAGGCATTGCTTCCAGCTGTCACTGCAAAGGCAATTCTATGCTTGGTTTCGCAAGGAAGTGAGGCCAGGGTCAGGAAGGGCATGTCCTGAGCCACCTTAGAATGGGTAGAAAAGGGGACGACGAAAGGGCTGCCAGTAAAATACATTAAAAATATCTGCATTGAGGTCTGAATTACTCTGCATGGAGGTTGCCTGCTCTGACAGCTTAGACTAAACTTGCATTTGGTGGTTTGCAGGGTGCTGTGCCTTCATAACATGCTAGGCAAAGGCAGCATGGAGACCTCTGTGAACCAAAGCACGTATGGGTTTGTCAATAGTTTTTCCAGCTAGGTACAACTTCGTTCTGCTCACCTTGAGGCAAGCAGAAGCTGACTAGCTGGAGCTAGCATGGCACCAAACCTGCGCTAAGAAGACTGCTGAGATGGGTGTATTAACAAGAGCTGATGCACAGTCAGATTAGGCTGAGCAAACAACTCCCACCTTCCTGCTGTGGGACAAAGCTTCCTCTGTGGGCTCTCATACTGCTCTATTCATCAGCACATCTGAAGAATTAAGAAAAGGAAAGGTCAATATCCCACCTATGCTGGGGAAGCCAAGACATGCTCTGCGCAAGCCAGGACGGCAATGGCAAAGCTGAACACTGAAAGCTGCTCTCAGGTAAAAAGTACTGACCTGTGCTGTTCAGCTGCACTGCTTGGCTGGCAATGCTTTTTTAACTGTGTTTTTTTTGTTAATGTGCCCAAAGAGCTCTGGGTTTGCATTAAGGGCTTCTCTATATGAGTACTTAAACATCAACCTTCAATTGAACAGGATAGCTCAGTAAGAATGAACCCGTGCCAAATCTGCGCAGTGTTCTCCAGTGTCCAACCTTCAAAGCACATCCTTCTCACCTCTCATGAATTAAAAATCATTCCCATGTGCATCTCCTTGCACTATAACTTTCCCCATGTTAATGTTTCAAAGGTTTGCCTCTCCATTTGTGTGTCCATCTTTTACACGGGGAGGCAGGCGGCATGGGGCAGCTTTAGCAAAGGATGGGAGAAATATTCAGGGAAATAACATTCCTTAGATATTGAGAGATAAATAATATGGTGGAAGGAGGCTCATTTAAAATAGAGTGGTTCGGGTTTACTTGATTTCAGTGTGCCTCCCCTGTACTTTGGTTGATATCGGCAAGAACCTTCTGTTTACTCTTCTCATCTCTGTATTAAGATTTGGGGACTTTCACAGGCAGTGAAAAGAGAAGGGCCCCCAAACAGAAAGGGAAGAAAGAGCCTGTGTAACGCCCTAGACGTAGATGTCTATTTTGTAAACTAAGGTTTTTATCTTCATCACCTCAGCGTTAGATCTAAGAGTCAATTACTGGGAAGAGGTGGGAAGAAAAGTCTAATCTGCTGGTTTATTAAAACATGTTAATGTTTTGTACTGTAAATCTTGAACAGGATATGTGTGTAGGCAGTTATTTAGATCTGCACAATGTCCTATTCATGGCTGAACAGAGCAGGAAGAT
This sequence comes from Psittacus erithacus, assembly GCA_009867235.2. Lineage (NCBI taxonomy): Eukaryota > Metazoa > Chordata > Aves > Psittaciformes > Psittacidae > Psittacus > Psittacus erithacus. The sequence goes on along the minus strand of WYDI02004262.1, from coordinate 24,795 downwards.
AGGCACTAGGTTTTGGGGGGCAGGTGGGTATCAGTTTCAACCAACTGATGCACAAAAAGCAGCTTGTACTTCCAGAAAATTCAGTGTTCTTGCTCTGTTGGCTGCTTTCAGTACATTTATATTGTTACACAGTTTAGCATCACACTTCATGCCCAGGTGATCACTACCTGGAGCAGCAATGTAGAAGTAGCCCTTAAGGTTGGCTCAACGTAGCTCTGAGGAGCTTTTTGGGCTTTGCTTCTTCAGGGCAGAACTTCTATGTCCTGTGTGTGGGCTCCTTCTTCGCTCAGAAAAACAGATACTCAGTACTGCTCCCAGCTGCAGTCACTTGGAGATGCCAAAATGAGATATTTAATGCTGTATATTATGTTTGTTCACAGGCGATCAATATGACAGTGCATGTGAGTAAAAACTCTAGACATAAATACAGTCATCCCACCCTACACATCTCTGTCAGGCTCTCTCAAGCTACATGGAAATAGTACATCAGTGAACTGGTTCACACTGGGAGAGTTTCCCTCCTGCCAACAAAAATAAACCCCCACAGCCAAGGTGTTTCGCTTTTGCTTTTCTCAGCCAAAGATCAGATTTCAGAGCTCGAAACCCAGTAACAGCAGTGATGTGTCAGTTGGCATCTTTAACTTCAGCTGTGCTTTGGTTCACATTGGGCGTCTCTGCTGCGTACTGATAGGACTCTGCCAGTCTGCCAAGACTTAAAGACCTGTTTTTAAGGTCTTAAGAGGAATTTAAGACCTTAAAAACCTTTGATTTGGGAACATTAACACACGCGAAACAAGACTGATGTGGTAGCAGCCTATTCTTCCCTTTAATGTTTTTCCCCCAAGTTGTCCAAAGAAATTTAAATTCAGGAATGTCAGTTTTAACTGAAAATCATTTTCAAGCAGGATCTGGAACGCTCGGTGATGAGTCAAGAACCTTTTTTGGGTTGGTGTAAGAACTTGATACTTCTTGTTTTAATGTTTCCTATTCAAAATGTTCTTGAACACTTCCTAAAATGGGGGAAAAAAAAAGGAAAAAAAAAGAAATTAATTCTAACTTTGAGTTCCGGTAGTGGACAAATACGCAAAAACATTGAAACTTGTCAGAATTAACAAGTGTGGGGCTGTTTTGGGGGTTTTTTTCAGCTCAGCTGCTGATATCTGGTATAAGATTATGCAGTCTTCTTGCTCAGGTAAATGAACTTTATTTAACTGAGAAATAGTTAACAAGCCTAGAAAAAGAATTAAAAATAACTAACAACTGGGATTGGCAGAGAAGATGATGGAGAATTTAACAATCTCAGAACATGCAAACCAATTTGTGTTCTCAGATTCTTTTCTTTTTCTCATAAACTGCTGACACTCAGCTGTAATTGAGGATGCACTTTCCCACTCTCCCAACCACTGTCACCTAAGCTCAGCTCCCACTCTTTAATGAGAAGCTCTCAAGCAGTGAACAGAAAGTGGGGCAGATGTAACAGTAAGACTGCTTTAGTCCTGCATGCACCACTTGTGCGCAACCAACATGCAGAAAGCTGCTGTTTTCACCTACAGGAAAGGCTCAAGCCAGATTTGATTCCTTCAATATGAAATGCTCCATGAAACGTTCCTTCTGCTGTGTGAAAATTGCTCATTTCAGAAATATCTGTGCTTGGTCTATGAGTGTCACAAAACTGAACAGGAAGCATGCAGGGTCATGCTGTAAATGCAGTAGACGTTCAAAATAAAAAAAGGCCTTTGGGACTTAAAATTGCAATCGAAGAGCCTGATCCTGCAGCACAGACAGTTTCTTATGCATGCCAAAGAGGTGAGATTAGCACCTTCCATTACATTTTATAGTTTGTGACTGCAAGGAAAATATATGGGGATGAACTTGTTCTGAGATTAATCTGCGCTGTGCTGCTAATGTCACAGCTTCCAGAAAAGAGGAAGCCAGTGCAGCCTAATGGCTCAAACACCTGTAGAGAATAACCATACGTTTTGTTATCTCCTGACTTTTGGAAGTCTTGTGATGCTTGGGCACTTGGGACTTCTCAAAGGCTCCTTCTGAGCCCTTATGATGGTCCTGACACATTTTAGTGTTCTGAGACTTCATTTTGAGTGGCAGGAATCTTCTTGGACCCTTTGGCTTAATGAAAAGTTAATAGCAAAAATCAAGTGTGCTACACAGGATGTCCTTTATCTCACAGAGTGGTGGTGTTCACATGGTTGAAGTGGAGATACTATAGTCCAAAACTTGCGTGATTCATTCATGGAAACATAGAAATGGGAAAAAAAGGAAGGTTCTGTTTCCACAGAAAACCAAAAATGCTGCCCTGCTCTGTTATAACATATATTGTTTCTGAGAGAAACAATACCTTATTTAAGTCACACTGAGAGAACCCTCATGGTCATGTAGGGTATTCTGACCACCAAGCCAAGACAGCTTCTCCATGTATTTTTTAATAGCAGTTGCTTCAGTTTCTCCCACTGGCTCTTTTTTTTCCCTTTTCTGCTACAGCAATCTACTCTCGGCCATGTCTTCCCCATGTAATTTTCCACAAACTTCACTTAAATGAATTTAAGAGATTAAGAGACCCTTTCCTTGGTTAAATTAAATATTAAATATTTCCTCTTTCACTGCTGCATATTCTGAAACCCCGGATTTGTCTTGTCACATTTAACCAAAACCTTCCTCTTTTTTTCTAAACCTTTCTAAGGTTGGACACATTACAGTGTCCACCAGATTAAGCTGCTTCCTTGATATTCTCCTACTCCTACATTCAGGATCTATTTTCCCTGTTATCTATTGATTGACTAAGAATCCACAGCACATGACCATGAAAGTAATTCCCTAGAGGAAGTTCTGTAAGTATTTTACTCCATTCTGCACATGTAATTACCATCACTGTATTACTGAGAAGGGAAAGAGCCTTTTCATGAATTCAACAGCATTTATCATACTGTATTCACTAAATTAATATTAAATGAGACAATACTATATCTAAAATTTCTTTTGCTCTTTTTTTTCTTCTAAGCTTTAAGCCGCCTAACATAAAATAGAAATGGATCTGGAAAGCGAAGTAACAGATATTCAGGACAGTGCTAATTGATCTCCCTGTCTCCCTGCCACAGCCAGACATAACACTGCTTATAGCCAGATGCTAACAACTCACTGTATCTGTGGCTGAATAGAAACCAGCAAGCAGCTTCAAATGAGCAGAACTGCAATACAGAGGTTATCCCTTTCGTACGTCATATGACAACAGATTGGGAAATCTTTTGCCTTTCCCACCCAGAAGCTCATTAAAATGAGGGGAAGAGGGAAAGATTTCTCAAAATATGTGCTGGAATTACTCAGATAATGAGAGAAAACAAATCCCTGTGCTTGCACGTAGGAAAATAAAAAACCCAGCCTATCTACAGCCAGCTTCCCTGGCCTCAGATGCTCTGTGCAAGGACTGGTGCTGGTCCAGCTCTCTTCACGCTTTACACCCAGTTTAGCCAAGCTTACTGCCACTAATTGCAATGGTGTCCCTCTATCCAAACAGGCAAGTCCTTCATGACTCATTACCAAATACTTCCTCAGGTGCCTGATCTGCAGGTAGGAAATGCTAATTATCAAGTGAACAGCAGTCACTGGACTACCGCAGGATGGAACTTTTCACTGGTCCTTTACCATCCCATTCTTCATTCATCAGGACAGCTCACCCCTGTTTGTGATAGTGACCCACCAGCCAGAGTGCAGTCTGCAGTGAAACAGCTTTTTGGTGAACTGAGCAGTCTAGATATAGAATTGTTGACTGAAAACCCAGAAGAAAGTCAGCTGGCCAACCGATGGTGTAAAAGAATTATTAACTGCAATATCTGAGCTATTTTCTTGCAAATGAGGTTATTGGGAAGGACACATAGAAATTAACTTTCTTCACTTACTTAGCCCATCTTTAGGGATTGATTAGAGCTCTAGAAAGTGGGAGATAAAAGCCAGTGAAAACTACAGAAGATACTAACAGAGTGGCCTCAAGCGCATACTATGATGGAAGCTCTTGAGTTGCATGATAGGGTAAAAAACCAAGGTGAAGGGTAGCTATATAAATGACACAACTAGCAAGACTGCTGCACCATTGCTCCTGAGGCAATATTGTAGGGAATATGCTGAGCAGCTAATTCCTCTGAGCTAACAAGGGAATTTGGCAACTATCACTGCCTAACCCAGAGCAGCATAGGTAGCAACAGCAAGGGGAGCACCAGTACAGGTGTCAAGTGAAAGCTGCATTGCTCAGACTGGTCTCTGAAGGAGACTGTGAAGGGTATGTGCATCAGCAGAGCATTGCCATGCTGAACAGGTCTCATTGGATTGTTCATTTTATGCCACAGGTCTGAGGGGGCAAACAGAAAATGAAAGGCTTTTGTCCCACAGCACACGCAGACCCATCACAGATCTGACACTGAGCAGAGGGCTCACACAGCTGCATCCTCCTCTCCAGTCAGTGCGGGACCTTACTCTCTTGCAGTGTACGGTTATTACCCCTCTTCTGTTCCAGACACCATAGAAAAAGCCAAAGTGCTTTGTCAATTTGCATGCCATCAGCATGTAAGGAAGAGATCTTAACAGAAGAGGTGTTTGAGGCAGAATGGGAGCATGGCATATAACAAGACCTCATGTTCAGAAGATGCCTCCTAGGTGGACCATTTCCCCCACTTCAGTCTCACCTCCCAGTGACCTCTTTGTGCTGCTGACACTCTCCCATTGCCTGGCTAGACATGGATCCTTCACAGAGACCACTGCATTCGCACCCTGTGAAGAAGAAAATCCTTCAGAACTCAGACTCCAAACTGCAAAGGGAGAGTAAAATTCAGGCATATTGTGAGTGTCTGAAAGGGAAGAGGGAGAACATCAGTAAGAGATAGATACATGGGCTCCAATTATGGTCATCAATGAGCACAGATATTATCAATGCACAGCAGGTCTGAGACTATTTGTGAATGCAGGAATGACTCAGCCGGTCCCACAGCAGAAACCGTGCAGCTAATATATCCTTTGCATAGAAGAGAAAAGCTTAGGAATAAAGCCTGCAGACCCAATGAGAAATATAAAATTCAATGCAGACTCTCTGCAAGACCAGAAAGGATCCAGATGGAATTTTATCATTTGATGGACACAAAAAAAACAGTAATCCACCCTTTTTAGAGCCATTTTCAGAGAGATTTAAAGGCTTTGGAAGAGGTGAGTAGACAGAGTGCATATCCAGGACTGACAAATTGAAAAGATCTGTAAGGTGGACTTACACTTTGGAGAAGAGACTTCAGGTGATTGTTTTATTCTAGAAAGGGGTTTTTTTGATGTGGACAGCCATGCTCCTTGCGTGCCTGAGAAAGGTATTATCTCAGACTATCTGCATCAGTAGAGATTTTGAAGTCATGGTGACTCAAAATTATGAAACTGCTCCTTCCATGGACCAAGGAGTAACAGGAAGTGTTAGGTCAGGATAAAAACATTAATAAGATGGAGACTTCTCAGTTTTACTGTCAGAGGAGCCTGGAAAATAGGTATCAGCACAAATGAGATCACTACCTGAAGCAGCGGCAGAACTTGGAATCTTCTATCGACTTTCATCTAATCTCTGCCTAAATGTCTTTGACCCATTCTAGTCCCAGATCAAATGGGTGTTTAAACACAAGCTTAATATCAAAGCAATAAAGATCAAGTGTCTAAAAGCATCTCTTTAATTAACAAATGCATGTCTGACTGTGTTATTGGGATTCCATGGCCCTTTAAGGAAGCCACCCAAGGTCAGCAGGACTTAAAGACATCCTCATTTCCTTTGTAGGCTGGATCTAGGCACATGCTAAATACATTTAAGAGTTTTGCTAACCTAAAACTTTAATCTCCTCATGACTTGCTCCCCCCCTCAAGACCAGAGACAATGTTTTAGTTCTTACCACCATTTGTCTATCTTCTTAACTGCAATTTCTTTGGCTGCAAAGTCTGCGGTTGTGAGGAGCAAGAATTCCCTAGAGCAAGAGTTGTATCTCATTATCTGTTTTAATAATGCATAACACAAGATTGGCGAAATCCTAGTACAAAATGCAAGATCAAACAAACAAAAATATCCTTTAACAAAATTAAACCCTCCTCAAATGTACATTCCCCGTTCCTCAAACGATCAAAACCAAATGTCTTTTAAAATAACATATTCAATCTTCAGAGGAACTATTTCACCTTTTGTTCTAAACAGTAAGAGCTGGCATATTTATTTTGCTATTGAATGGGAAAGAAACTCTAAGATACAAGCCATAAACTGGTTTATTCTCTCGATAAATTAAGAATTCTGAGATCTACTCCTCTTCCTTTCCTCTGTGAACAGTCAAGAAATGTTTCTCACCAGAATGTGCTACTTGAGAAAGAAAGGACAGCTCTTAAAAAACAAAGAGCTCCCCATGAATTCTGCAACGTATCTATTGGTAATGCTGACTTATGATGTATTTACAAGCCATGTACATGGCATTTAATATGCAACATTCAAAGTGCCAATGTCTGTATTGAACAAAAGTGAAAAATTGAAGATCTGACCCAGGTGAATTCAGATATTCTCCCAAAATGCACCCAGCGTAATATTCCCTGAAAGAATTCCAGTATCAGGCCAAGCGCAGGGTCAGAACTGTTTCTTTTCAGCAATACATTTCCCCAAAGGGCTAACTTCCTGCTTAACTTTGATTCACATCCACAATGTCCTGATTCTCCTGCAGAATCGTCAGCTCAGGTAACCCTCCTTTGGACTAAACCCTATGGTATTGTAACAGTCCAAGAGAGGTATGGGCCACCAGTCTGGGTCTAAGCTTGTCTTGCCTCTTGTGCTTGTCCATACGTGCCTCTTCTTCCCTTGCCTGCTGCCACTCTTCTCATCCACAAGGATCTTTCTTTTCCTGTAACCCACACCAGCAAGCCATCTTTTTTGGGCCACAATGAACGAAAAACTATCAATCATCTCCCCAAATAAGACTGATGATTTCTCTTTTTGAATTAAAACAAAATGGGGTGCAATCTGACAACACACAGGTGAGCATCCGAGCCCTTGAGACGGGGCATCTCTAAACATGATATAGGGAATCAGATCGCCTTAGTCATAGTTGTGGTTTCAAGGCTTCCAATGGCTTTGTGCAAAGTCTCTTTTTCAGATTTCAAGGAATGGAATTTTTTCATTCATGGTCTCTGCTTTGAAGGTACTTTGTCTCTCGGATACAGATGTTACTCCTGGGATGAGGATTGGGCCTCATTCTTCCTCTGATGTTATTTTAGTCTGCAGATATTCCTGAAATGTAATTGTCATTTCAGTCCAGGAGCACTGGCAGGGCTGAGCCCCAAGTCCTTGTACTGGAGGGAATGTCGTGTCATAGTTAATCCTACTTAAGACTATCTTTGACTAAAAGTACATTATTTCCCAAAGAAAATACACCACTTCCTGACACCCAGTGTAAAACTGACTCAGTCATCAGTGTCATTATTGTTCTACTTAATGCCTCCCACCCAGGATGCTGACTCCAGCTACGGCAGTGCCCATGCCATAAGGAAGGAAACAGGTACAGTGATTGAGATGTGCAAAGAGACACGCAGGAAACGCTGCTGCTCTTTTCCCAAAAGCCATAGTCCTGCAGGTGAGACACCTATAACCTTTTTGCCCCTTCTAAAACTGTCTACACAAACTGCCCAAACCCACTGTACAAGCAATTCAGATACCTAACTTTAACTTCTAGAGTCAACTTACACTAGCTGATGTCCTGCTAGGATACTGAGCTTGAAAAATGCACTTCCACCCCTACCTGCATCACACTAGCTTGGAGGGACCCAAGGAAAATAGTTTTCTGTGTTACATACTACACACTCACTTTCCTCTGAAAAGCACTTTAGGAAACCTTGCAAAGGAGGGCTATTTTAGAGCTAGAAATCATTATTATTATGATTATTATAATTATCATCGCTATCATTATTAGCATTATCATTATTATTATTACTACTACTACCAGAAGTCCTCCGGACAGAATCAATAGCACTGCACAATACAGCACTGAGCAGACAAAAAGAGGTTTTATACCAAGAAATACCTTTAAAACAAGCTCAGTGATGAAAAGCCCAGCCCCTAGCCACCACATTTTCCTTAACCATTGCATGATTGCACATAGCACAAAACATATTAATTAATTCCTACACCTGCAGGAGGGGAGGAACTGCCAGTTCAGATCAACCGTTAGATCTCCGTAGTTACAGCATCTCATCTCCCACAGGAAAGTTCAGAGGAAGGGATAACAAATCTCATAGCTACCGAGAAGAGAGGAATCTGCAAGAAATTCTCTCTCTAATTTCTTGTTATTTGGAAGCTGAAGCTGAAATTATGAGGCATTGCTCCTCACCCAGTGAAGACAGGTATCAGCTTGTCAATCTGACAGCCAAAGGAGATAGGGATGCTAAATGATTTGCCTAAAGCATTAGGGCCATGTTTGCATTGAGGAAACTCCCCACAAGGTGACCACATCAGTGGAAAATCCATAATGCAGTTGTCTGCACCAGCTCAGGGCAGGGCTTAAACTGCTGCAAACCCCACTACAGTCTATTTTTAGCTAAAAAAACATCATCTGTATGTGTAAACTCCCTTAGGGGTAGCACAAGTGTCAGCTCACTGTGCCAACACCTTTCACTCAGAAT
>WYDI02004262.1:3325-16016 GCA_009867235.2 Psittacus erithacus | reverse complement strand
GAGCAACAGGCTGGGCTGTGTCACGGGGAAACCCCTTTGCTCTCGTCACAGATTTATGGCTGCCCATGACAAGCAGACGTAGCTTTAGTTTTGGCTAGAAGACGCTTGCGAGGCTGTTTAAATAATTCATCTTTAAGAGCTCATATCAGCCTTTCCAAGGGCACGCTCCGGCAAGAGCTGCCTCCCGCAGCCAGAAGTCCCCACAGCGCACAAAGCTCTATGGAAATTGTGCATTGAGGCTGAGGCAGCTCGTCATCCTGCACTGCAAACACCAGGCATTGTGAATAAATCCAAATGCCTGAGACAGACCGCTGTCTCATTTTGCTCCTGCTGTCTGCAGTACTGCTGCTGTTTTGCTATTTGCACAACAAACAAAGCCCTGATCTGCTCAATGCGCTGGAATCGATATTGCTCTTTGGCAGGCTATGCAGTTATGCACAGTAATGAAAGCTAAAAGAAGATAACTGGGGCTTCTCAGGAAAATATAAAGATGTTCTATCACCATTAGGACCCCACTGCTAACGGGTTGTTAACAATATGATAATAATTTCTTCATTGAATCAGCAAATGCAGCTACAGTGCATCTTTTGAGAAGACACTAGCCTGGATGGAAAGATTTCAAACGGTCTCCCACGCTCTTCCTAAACCCCAGGCGCTTCCAGGCGGACCAGCAGCATTGTACCCATGTTACAAACTGCTAAGTTCAGAGCCAAAGAAGTGACTTTCAAAGGTCACAACGAGCACATAATGGCAGAAGAAAGATGTTCACCCCCTTTCTAACCGAGCATTCAAAAGTAGCCAGTAGTTCTGCACTGCAGCCTCTGCCCTCTTAAAAAAGCACCCAGACCTCCTCAGCATCTTTTAGTAATAACAGTATGGTGCTGGTTCATACAACCCTGGGCAGGGTCCTCAGCCATTGCCATGGCGTGCTGCAAAGCCATTACCAGCAGATCCCAGACAGAATAAGTTTGTTGGGCAGAAATACATATTCAAAGTGAAAAAAACTAAGAAATGAGCTGAATTCATTGATGAGGACATTGCCTCCTATCTGACTGAAGCCTAGACCAGACTCAAGGAGAACAAAGCCCCACCAGGAAACTCAGGGGGTGGATTTTGAAACCCTTAGCTGCAGCTACATTTTTCTTTGTGTAGGTTTTGCCTGTCTTGTCCCAGGCAGTCCATTTTCATGCACACAGTGCCTGCACAGCTACATGACAGGGAAACCCCCATCTGCTCCCCTTGGATTTACACTCAGCCGTGACAAATGACTTTAGCTTCAACTTTCTGCTAGGAGATGCATACAGAAAATGAGGTCAAAAAAGCTCACTTTAAATTATTCATCACAAAAAAATATCACCCTGGCTTTTCTAAGCCCATGCAGCCAAAGAGGAACCACCAGCTCCCTGGAGCCAGAAGAGCTAATCCTTTGCTCTGCTGCCTATAGCTCTGCTCTAAATGAGGATGGTGAACACAACACCACAGCAGGGATGTGGGAGTGGGGAGATCTGGATTACTCTGTTCCAAACACCAACTGCCTCCATGTGTCAGCCTGAGAGAGTCAGAGGCATTGATTTGGAGATCAGAAGGGACTGGGTTGATGCTGGAAAATCTCCGCAGTGAAATCCCCAATCCATGTGACATAAGAGGTCAGGCTAATCAACCATCATGGGGGAATGCAGGAAAGTCTCTGAAGGACTATTGGGATCATCAGCTGTGATTTCATGGTGTAATGCAGAAATGAACACACAATTTTCCTGAAATCTGTTCAGGCTTTTTTTGGTTAAGCAAAAAAAAAAGAGCTATTGTCAGTGAAGAGACTTGCTGACAGACAGCATTTGGATGCACCTCCTCAGTTCATCTGTCCTAGCAGTTAATCACTCACACTTTCAACACATAATAGACCTTTCCTTCAGTTGAAACTGTGTTGACATGACTTTGCCTGTCCCTGTGCACAAGGACCTCACTCCCCACATCTATTCTACTGCTATTGCAGCCTGGTACTTCCCTGCGTACTGGTGGAGGTGATACACCAGCTGTTGAAAACCAGAGGAAAAACTTCAAGCAGAAACAAAAATACAGAGGAAAACATTTGGGCACTGATGGAAGCCAGGGAGTTTTAAGTTAGTCAGGATCACTGCTGCACTTTAGTGCAACATGGTAAAAGGCAGAGGGAATCCTCAAAAAAGGATGTGCTATGCTGGGAAACACTGGGGCCATAAAAGCAAGTGTATGTAATCTACAGCAGAGACGTGTTTGTGCTGTCATGTATTTATCTGGTTTGATGTCTATTTCTGCAGGCTCACCCTCCTTCCAGCTGTCTTCCTCTTTGCAGAGGGATTGATTGACTCTCTCATTTTTCCTCAGGCTCCACATACTCTTTTACAAGCACCTTATGTGACACAACAACCTAATTTCTGTTTATTTGCCCAAGCAAATGATATGTGTGCAGTTCTGTACTCAGCAACTCTAAAACCAGCAATGGCTTTGCTATAAACTAAGAAGTTATCGATTTCCATTGGGAAGTGGCAAAGGGTCATTCCAAACTACCAGCAACCGCCAGGGTCCCATTAGCTCCACAAACCCTCCACATCTCAGGGTCTCTTATAATTACACTACTGAGTGCCATTACTAATCTCATTTTAATGAATTTTAGTACATCTATGTGCTTTTGTTTCTGCCAATACCAACTTATCTTGAGCATTAAGACAGATGAAGTCCTAAATAAGTCCTAAATAATTAAAGTTGGGGGTTTCTATAAACAGAAAGATTTCATTTTCTTGGAAACCACCTCTTGCTCACTTTTTGCCTGGATCCACTCTTTGGAGACCCCGACCTAGCAGATATTAATTACAAGGATGTTCTTAATTTTAACACACATGTAAGTTTTGAAGGGTTTTACTCATGTGTCTTAAGCTATTAAAACTGAAGGACAGCAAAACACAAATTGAGTGCTTTATAGAGATGGCACTCAAACACTAATATCAACATACAGGCTTGTCCTAGGGGTTACAGAGGGGTGTAGCTGTCTTTTTAATTACTTCAAGCAGCATTTCCTATAGAAGGCTGTTTTGTAAATGAGTGACAAGATAAGGAAAGTAGAATGAGAGGAGTTCTTCCAAGCATAATGTCATTAGAAGAAAAAAAAGTGAAATCTTGACTTTGCCCAGCATTCAAGAATGCTCCATTCGCTGTGTGTATACTCATTTATGAATCAAATAATAACTGTTATTAGTACAGACCACAAAAGGGGCTGGACAGGCAAAGGCTGTATCAGTTCTGCATTTAATGTCATCAGTTGTGATGGGAATGAAAATTAGAAACAGCCTCATAACTTTTCAGACTTATACTTTTCGAATTGAAAGATCTTGGAGGGCAGGGATCATCCTCAGTGCCATTCATTTCAGTAGCAGTTGAAGAAATGTTATACCTTCTGTGAGGTATGATTCTGTGCATGAGGCTGGCCTCTTGCTTCAAATTGAACGCGAAGGAAGGAGGGAGATAAAATAATGCTATAATGATGGCCACTGAATAGCCTTTATTTACTCTCCTGGAACTACATAAATACCAGTCTGCAGACAGCTAAATGCATTGCCTGCTCAAGCACTTTTATAAGCATGAAATTTACTTAGCTGTACTCATAACTTAATAGGCCAATTATTGATAAGAACACACCGTCTACACTAGGATTAAGTGCTAAACGTAGGTTTTCTTCAGAACACATGAAGAAATTAAAAAGCTACGAGGTCATTATTATTAGTGTGAAGGCAAGGCCTAGAGGCATTGGCTCAGATCAGAAACAAGCATGCCAGGAGCTGTACAAACAGAGGATAGGGAACTAAACACCAGAACAGGCTGAGAATATAGGAGACAGAAAAATATGGGGGAGGGACAGCAGGTAGCAGAAGAAGCTGCAAGGAGACATGCAAGCATCATCCAAGCATTGTGAATTGTCTAATCATGGGTTTCTCTCTGGGATGGGCTAAACAGAAAGAGTGTGGGCATTTCTGGGAAGGCAGAGGGGAGTCCAAAGGGTAGAGGGGCAACGCTGAGTTAAAAAAGATCACAAAGGAGGGAATGGGATTACTGGCAAATAGAAAGATTGAAGAGAATTGTCAGTCAAACAGTCAGGAGCTGAGCTAAGGACCTACCAGCACATATAACCTTACAGGAGTACACACAGCCATGCAGAGACCAGAAGATCATGTTGGTGATTTCTCACCAGCCCACAGACTGGATGTCCTGGGAGCCTGGGGAGGGCCTGCACAGATTCACTTCTGTTATGATCCCGCAGGCTCTCACACACTCCCAGGTGCTTTGTTCCCGTTGCCTTTTTTAAGCTCTCCAAGTGTCTGAGCCTGGTAACACTTCTGCTTACTTAGCAGTTGCTTTTCCTCCCTCAGCTGTCACACTCCTTTTGTGCCCTCCCAGGGATGCTTTCCTCAGCTTTCCTTATGCCCTTTCTGTTCTCTTCAGCGAGTCCCAAATCTTACAGTGCAGCTTCTCTTCTCATCACGGAGAGGTGGGAAGTTCATCACAAGTTACACACATTGCCTTCTGCTCCTGGCAGCGGGAGGATGCTTGAAATACAGGATAAGCAGTGTAACTGCTTGTGTCTGTGCTGCAAATCACTTCCCATCACTAGCATCTCAAACCGCAAATGGACAACTGTTTGGAGGAAACATTAGGCACCTGCCTTAAATAACATGAGGAAGTGTGGAAGTGCTGGACCCTAAGCAGGTCACTCCACTTCAACTTTGCCAGTGCTGCTCTGCAGGGGCACCCTGGATCTGGATTTGTTGCCTCTCCACACTTTGCACAAGCACCGCTTTGATCACCTGGTATTCCTGGAGGATAAAATATAAGTGCACCCTCCTCAGACAACCCACAGGGGCACAGTTTCCTGGCTGGGACACAAACCTGGTGCTCAGCTCCCATTTCAGCAGAATCATCTGTCCCATCCATCTTTACAGCATTGTCCCCTGACAGATGTCAGCCAGCAGTAAAATAGGGCTGAATTTTTTGCTGATCTTTCTCAGTTTGTCTTAGCTGGGACTGTGTTGGGCTTTTTTGGTACAGAAGTGCATGTAACTGTGCAGCCCTAGCTCCAGGCAGTCTGAATTGTTTCCCTACTGTGATACAGGATTCTTGTCAGAATCTACTCCATGAGGGGCTATCATCCCCCTGGTCACCTTTTGGCTGATGTCATAGAATCATAGAATAGTTAAGGTTGAAAAGAACCCTAAGGTCATCCAGTTCCAACCCCCCTGCCATGGCCAGGGACACCTCACACTAAACCATGTCACCCACGGCTCTGTCTAACCTGGCCTTGAACACTGCCAGGGATGGAGCATTCACAGCTTCCCTGGGCAACCCATTCCAGTGCCTCACCACCCTTACAGTAAAGAACTTCCTCCTTATATCCAATCTAAACTTCCCCTGTTTAAGTTTGAACCCATTACTGCTTGTCCTATCACAGAATTGTTTGAGTTGGACTTTCAGGGAACACAAGGAAAGATAACTGATTGTCATTTTAAGAGAGTCCTAACATATAAGGTGTGGACATATATGGGCACATAATTATGCATGCGGATCACCATGCATTGTATGCAGCTATTTAACTTATTCATTTGCATATGCATTAATCCACATTATGTATGAAGAAGTGGTACTTGCAGAGACAAATTAAGCATGCAACATAATGGATAAATTGTTTAAAGAACATGAAAGTTTACCATCCAGTTCCCTGTGTGCAAGACAGGGCTGTTAATAATTAGTTTCCTACCTCCAAAAGAGCATGCATGTTAATTAGTTAATAGTTGCAAAGCACTTTGAAGATGCAAAGCAGCATAAGGAAGCTATCCATTATTCTGTATAGTAAATGTACTTCTAAATGAAATGATTTGCCTATTTAAGATCATTTCCCTCCCAAACTCCCCTAGAATCCCTCATCCATAGTATTAATTAACATCCAATATATAAAAAACCTCTCGTCTAAATATACATGTGGAGTTTCAGGAGCAAAACTGTTTCTCCAACCCCAGTGTGCCAAGGATAAGACAGAGTGGCATATTCAAGTACAAATAAAAACACAGTTGTACGAGTCAGGTACAGCAGACAGAGCAAAGAAAAAGGTGCACAAGAGAAGAGATACTCCAGGCTTATACTGCATTAATACGGACCAAGAGACCCAAGTTTAACTAGCAGCTCTGCAATGGATTTCTGTATGACCTTGGACGTCTCATAACCTATAGGTTAGAATGCATCAGCCAACACATTAAGCTGCAGCCCCCCAAAACAGAGGAGTTGTATGAGTAAACCAGCTTGGGTGCCTTGTTTGGCTGATACTTTGACAACATAATCCAGCCCAACATCTCATACGCATGACGAGATGCTCATGTGAGGCGGCAGAATCCCCCAGTCATGGCTGTGCTCTGCTAAGGGAAAAACAAACCTTAAATATTGAAAGGGGATATGGAAGTGGCAGTAAGGCATTAACTTGTACAGACCTGTAGGGTCAGGCAGAAAATTGAAAGAAAATGGCAATTAATATAATTTACAAAACACATGGCTGATAATAGGGAAATGAATGGAACAATGAAATGACCAATAGAGCTAGAAATAATTACGGCATATATGTCCATGTGAGTTATTGCTAGTGGCACACAGCAAAAGGGTTCTTAGGCAAGTAGAAAAAGTAGAAATTTTCAAAGGATAGATATTTTTGCCTGTATGTCAAACTGAGCAGGAATTTTATACTGAGGGTGGAACAGAAAGATTGCCATCTGTGAGGAAAAGGGGATGTGAGGTAGCATTTGCTAAAATTAAACCTTTTTTAAAAACAACAGACACATATCCTGCACCAAGAGCCTTTAAGGGATGAGGAATTCTCACGAAAGTTAATTTCAACAGATCTTGGGAAACAAAGAAATTTAAAACGATTGCAGGACTACCAACATCAGTTGAATATGGAAAAGTATAAAAGGGATGAACTAGGGAATTGCAAACCAACCAAGCTGATGAGGGTGAATAATATAATCACAGAATCACAGAATGGTTGGGGTTGGAAGGAACAGCTGGAGACCATCTAGCCCAATCCCGCTGCTAAAGCAGGTTCACCTAAAGCCAGTCATACAAGATCACATCGGGGTGGATTCTGAATGCCTCCAGAGAAGGAAACTCCACAATCTACCTGTGCAGCCTGTTTCAGTGCTCTGCCACCCTCGAAGTAAAGAAGTTCTTCCTCATATTCTTTCTGGGTTTCAGTTTGTGGTCATTGCCTTTTACCCTGTCACTGGGCACCGCTTAAAGGGTCTGGCCCCATCCTCTTGACATCCAGCCTTTAGGTATTTGCACAAATGTTCTCCGTTATCTCTTTTCCAGGCTAAATAGGCCCAGCTCTTAACCTTTCCTCATAAGAGAGCTGCTCCCATTCCCTAATCATCTTTGTAGCCCTCCACTAAACGCTCTGTAGTAGCTGCTTGTCTTTCTTGTACTGAAAAGCGCAGAATTGGACACCTCAGGTGTGACTTCACCAAGTCAGAGTAGAGGAAGAGGATAATCTCCCTCAACCTGCTGGCCATACTCTTCCTAATGCACCCTAGGTCATCACTGGCCACAGGGGCACATTGCTGGCTCTTGGTTAACTTATCCACCACTTCTCCACAGAGCTGCTTTCCACCAGGTCAACCCCTTACCTGTGCATGGAGTTAATTCTCTTTAGGTGCAGGATCCTGCACTTGCCTTTGTTGAACACCATTAGATTTCTCTCCACCCCACTCTCTAGCCTGTCCAGGTCTTGCTGAATGGCAGCACAGCCTGCTGATGCACCAGCCACTCCTCACACTTCTGTATCACCAGCAAACCTGCCAAGGGCACACTCTGTCCATTCATCCAGGCCATTGATCAACAAGTTAAATAAGCCTGGACCCAGTATTTATCCCTGGGAAACACTGCTAGCTATAGGCCTCAAACTGGACACTGCACTGCTGATCACAATCCTCAAAGCTCTGCCATTCCGCCAGCTCTCAATCCACCTCACTGCCCACTCATCTAACCCACACTTTCTGAAGCTTACCTATGGGGATGTTACATGAAACATTGCCAAAAGCCTTGCTGACATCAAGGTAGACAACATCCACTGCTCTCCTCTCATCTACCCAGCTAGCCATTCCATCATAGAAGGATATCAGACTGGTAAAGCATGATGTCTCCTGGGTGAATCCATACTGACTACTCCTGCAATTTTCTTTTCCTCCACACACTTAGAGATGACATGCAGGGTGAGCTGTTCCATCATTTTTCTGGGTTTGGAGGTGAAGCTGGGTGGCCTGTAGCTCCATGGGCTCTTCTTGCTGAATTCTAGACCACATCAACAAAAATCTTGAAGCAATAACGCAATGAAACCCTTCAGTGTTATCTCATGGCAGGTGGGTTTCCAAGCTATCCTTTTTTTTTTTGATTAAAGAACAATTGATCGATTCATTATTGTGCTTGTATTTAAAAGCATGCAACTTAGTACCACACAGCATTTTGACTTTAAAAACTCGCAGTAACATACAATAAATGGATTATCATTGGCTTAGTGACAGATCTCAAAAGATAGATGTTAATGGGAGATATTTTTTAGAAGAGGTTCCCAAGAACTGGTCCTTGTTTTTTCTTTTAACACTATGGTCACTGACAGAGTGCCTTTACCAGTACAGTCTGCAGTGATACACAGATCAGTAGGTAAAAAGTAATAAGACAAGTCACTGCTGCAAAATACATCAACTGCCACAGCTGCAAAACCTACCATGAACTCAGATAAGGTGATTCATATGGAAATTCTTCATGGATTATGGTCACAACATGAACTCTTGCTGCAGTGATAAAAAGGAGCAGGGGATGTGTGATTTATAAGGAGAGGAATATCAAACAAAAGTGAGTATATGTATACATAATCATAGAATCATGGAATCATAGAGTAGTTTGGGGTTGAAAAGGACCTTAAGATCATCCAGTTCCAACTCCCCTGCCATGGGCATGGACGCCTCACACTAAATCATGTTGCCCAAGGCTCTGTACAGCCTGGCCTTGAACACTGCTAGGGGTGGAGCATTCACAGCTTCTTTGGGCAACCCATTCCAGTGCCTCACCACCCTCACAGTAAAGAACTTCCTTATATGCAACCTGAACTTCCTCTGTTTAAGTTTGAACCCATCACCCCTTGTTTTATCACTACAGTCCATGATGAAGAATCCCTCTCTGGCATCCTTGTAGGCCTCCAGATATTGCAAAGCTGCTATGAGGTCTCTAGGCAGCCTTTTCTTCTCCAGACTGAACAGATAGATAGATAGATAGAGATATATAGATATACAGATATAGATAGATATGGATAGATATAGATGATACAGATGACATATAGATATATAAGAAGAAATGGGTTTCAATTAAACATGAAGGAAAGCTGTCTAACAGAAACGGTAATGAAATGGAGGTGGATGGCCTGAGGCACTATTCACTCAACATGATTTGGGATTTTTAAGAAGAGAGTGGACAAATACTTTTCACAAATGATACAGGCATGTTGATGTACTTGGGTTTCTGGTTTAGGGGTGGACAAGATGACCAGCTAAAGTCCCATCCAATTTTATATTCTGACGTTAAAATACAATATAAAAGGAGTATAGGGGAGACTGTCTGTATCCTCTGGAATATATCTACTCATGCTGTTCAGAAGAACATAAAGGGAGATCAAGGAAATGCAATGGCAAAGTAAAACACTCAGGTTTCACAGTCTTCCTCACAAAGTCCATTTCCTTACAAAGTGGAAGAATTCCCCTCCAAGCTGGTGTAATAAAACTAGGCTCCAGAGGAGAGAAAAGGTTGCTTTTCCTATGTTTTTCTCAGTCCAGCATCACTACAATGGCTTTTTAATGTTCCTAAACTCCACATGACATCTAGTGAAGCTTGTTAATAACACAGAATAATCGTCCACTGGATCCTAATGAAATTTTAGAAGCTATTAAAAAAAAAAGGGAAGATTAAAATATCCTGGATGCCTATTAGTTATTTGGGGTTTCTACCTCCTCCTTTTCCATCAAATCATTGGCCCCAAACTTAACACAAAGGGGCCAGTCAATCACAGTCATTTTAATCTGATCTCTTTGTCATCATTTATCTGCACAGCTTTAAAAACAAAAGCTGTACGTGGCAGCATCAGATGCTTCCCCTTTGTGCATTGCTCTCATCACCTGTCGCACTTCTCTTCTTCAATCCTTGATGGGAGTCTTCAGCACTCCTGCAAAATAATTTATGCATTTTCCCCACCTCTGCAGCTACCTTGTGACAAGAACAAGAAGAAATCAAGGAGGAGGCTGTAATTAATGCATTTCCACCATCTGAAATTAATGCTGCAAAGTCAGTGCCCAGCCTCGTCACAAACATGCCGCAACCTCATCTCTGCTCTCAAAGCAGCACAGTTACAAACATGGGTTGCTCTGGCCATGAATCATTGGTGAATCTCAGTCACACCTTTGCCATGTCCTGGATTAATACTGCAGTTTACCGTAAAGGAAGGCTATGAATCTGACGTCTGCACCAAGATAATCTGTTTGATCCCTTCCTAAAGCTGAGGCTTACCTCCACTGAATAGCTCCACACATTGAATCCTTCAGATGTGAAGCTAGATTAAAAAAGAAGTGAATTTGTCCCATTAAGGTTATCACTTAGAGGAAGTACTTATGTGCTCTAAGGAATATGGAAAAGTGAAAATCAAGGATAGAAGTATCTAAAGAGAAAATGTTACAAGAGATTGGTTAAACAGAAAGCAGTATCAGAATTATACCAGAAGCTTCTTCAGTTTGGAGGCATTCCTAAGGCAAATTATGAGAATACACGGGGGGAAATAGTGGGAATTCATAAGGGGTTCATAGGGGACTGCTAATCAGAGAGGCAAACTCACACTGCCTCAAGGGACTGGTAGGTAGCAAATACTGTAGCCTGCTTTTGTGAAGCGGGTGAACCAAGATGTGTAGGCTTTACTGGACATGCAGGTGAGGTGTCTGTGAGACAACGTCAGAGAGGGACTCTTTAGTGCCACTGGCTCTGCTTCCCTGAACTCAGGTAACAGCTACATGGAGATCTCAGGAGTTTCCAGCAGCTGGGCTGGAATGCCAGAGCCTCCTCCAGGTGAGCAAGATTAGCTTTGGCATTTCCAATATACTAAGGTATAAAATAAGAAAATAAGCAATCTGTATATTTTTAGGCACTTTTCCTGCCTAAATTACTTTTCCTATAATAAATCATAAGGAGGAAAAAAAAAACTCAAATTTAAGTTTAACTAACTATTTTCAAGAAACCTTTAAGAGGAGTAAGCACATCCATTAACAAAAAGTCACTCGTGCCCCATATTTCCCTTGTCTCTCTCATTTATCACAATCATAAACTGGGCAGGTGGAATTAGAGTCCTCACGCTGTGTGCTTATGCAGTGCCTAGAAAAATTAGAAGCCTGGTCTTGATTAAGGACTTAAAAACACTGATGTCAGTAAATCACAAGACAGTAAGAGTCCATCTGACTTAACTTTTGGTTCATTTATCACAGAACAAGGTGGCAAAAATTACAAAGACGTCCTAAAAAAGTCACAAGGTTGGTTTTGGGTCTTTTCCTCTTAGATTCACGAACGCTATCTTTTCAGTAAGCTGTTAAGATAGAGGATGACAGCTCCCTTTAATTATGCTCCGAAAGTGAGGAATGGGAGAAGCAGAAGAGCTGTTTGAACTGAAAACCAGCATTGGCAAAAGACAGAGATGAATATACACAGGCTGTGCATAAATATAGATATGGAATTGAAAGGTTTTGAGCCACTAAAATAGCAAAAGCCTTGAATAGCCTTCAAATAGCAGCCGTGGGAGCAAACCAACGGGATCCATGTACCCGGCAGTGATGCGCAGATGTGCCCAGGCTCTCTGTACACTGATCGCTCTTGGGAACTGCCTGCCTAAAGAAGCAAGGCCCTCAGTTCAGGTTAATTTGCTGAGTATTTCAGCCCTTTTGCTTCCTTCTCAGCCTCTTTCACAGCCCCTGTAGAGCTGCATTCTCAGCTGCTACTGACACCTGAGCTCATCATTCAAAAGTAGTGCCAGTCCAGTACTGCACTGCAGTCCTGTTCCGAGTCCGGTATGGACAGCCTGTAATTAGCTTTCACAAAGACTTTATTCATTTAAGGAGAAGATCACATCATGTTCCCGCCTGAGATAGAAGAGGACAGAACTCAGTCCCTGCAAAGATTTTCTTCCTGTCCTGGATTCTTGCATTGCTGGCTGCTTCTTTTCAGAGGGACAAATTAAAACCTCCTTCATCCCAATATTTTTGTCATTAGCTTGCCAAGGGAGTCTGAGAGTTATGAAGTCTCTCCTGATGTCCAAATGAAGGCAGAGCTTTCTCAGCATATGAGGGAAGGATCCAATTTTACCCCGTGGCTGTGCAACGTGCATCCCAATGCAATCCCCATTCACGAGGACACTTCCCATGTGTTCCTCTAATATCACACAAGTAAATGAGATATTGTCTCACAGAGTACCTATTGAATAGACTTGTCACTTTTTCCACTTAACTACAGCAGCTCTTTTTCCTTCTGCCCTCATAATCTCACCTACACCAATTTTTTAGGCTATGAACGTGTCATGTCTCAAAAACCTGCATTTTTGCTC
>WYDI02004261.1:0-34257 GCA_009867235.2 Psittacus erithacus | reverse complement strand
ATAAAATTATAAAAATATAATATTTAATATAGTCATTATGTATTCATTCTATTAATTATATATTTTATGTAAAAATATCATAGTAAATTATAATAAAAATATAATAAAAATAAAACCCTATGTGCCTCAATTTTTACATGTGCACACAAGAAAACAAAACAAGGCTTGAAAATAACTTGCAAAGTTAAATTAAACATTAAAAATTCAATCTATTTTTGCTGGTTTAAATAAAGACATTGCGGCAAAGCAGAGCAGAAAGGTTCTTGAATTGATTCTTTTTTAAGGCTGTGGTTTGGGGGGTTTTAATAATTAAAGAGTATTGAGATAAACTTTACCATACCTTTGCTGTAAACACAAAATCTTGAGTTGCAGGAATAAATGGGTAACAAGAACAAGGCACACTAGAAAGCGGTGTGTGCATGCTTGTGTAGAATGAGTCAAATCACTCAATTTTCACTGAGAAAAAACAAACACAGAGCATTTTAGCATATTTTAAACCTAAAGATCATGTCTGCTTTAACATGCTACTATAGTTTCCTCTACGTAAACCAGCCCTATAGCTTTCAACACAGAATAGACCTCTCTCTTCCCAGCTTGCCAGTAATCCTTAGGCACTACCACCAATGATTTTCATTACTGTTTGAATAATAAATCCTTATAACCAAGCCATCAAAGATGCAACATGGATCACCATTACAAGAAAACGTACCATATCACTTGCCTTCCTTTCCTGTTTCTGCATGGTGTAGATGAAGTCTATAGTTAGAGTTTGCTATTTTGTGATATAGTGTCTGAAACTAATTAAAGGTTTCACGTTATGCAGACATATTTCCCCTGTTACTACATTCTTCTCCACACATTAGGTGTTAGAATGCACAGCATATTGCAGGCGAGATGGATGTTGTTTCTATGAAAATAAAAACTGTGAAATGGAGATTTTTTAATTATTTAGAATATAGTATATTTTTGGATCATACAGATAATCTATGAGACTCTCTTAAAAATAAAAAAACAAGTTCTGCCTCCTTTTTCTACTTACGCTGTAATGATTTGTATTTCTCAAAGCATATGGTGAGAATCAGAATTATCCCTTCTCCACCTACTACTCACAATTTCTTGACTACTGATTTCAGCACCCAATCTATGGTGCTAAAACCAATTAGTGATACATCAAAGGTTTTTGCAGTTGTAAATTTTGGACCACTACAGAACATTAGCACATGAGCTCCTCATTATAGGCATGGATATATGTGAACTTTAATCATGTGATTAAAGATACACTCAAAATATGTTTTCTTTGGCAACCTTACAATCTCCTAATTGAGGAAAAAAAGCTAATTATACAGTTCTTTGCAAAGCTGGATCTGCTGTAATAAGGCTTGAACACAGAGATTAAGTTGTAAATGAGAAAGGCTAATTTAATTTTCTTCGTTTTTTCTGAAATATTTGCTTTCTAAAGTTGTAGAAAGTTATTTTTCACAAATCATATGCTCTAGTAATGGTTTGAGGTTTTAAATAGGTTGCTGGATTAGTATTCTGAACAAAACTTCAGTCCCACGAATGTGCTTAACTTTTGGCACAGAGCAGCCCCACCAAAGTCAATGAAACTAAGTCATGCCGTATAAAATTAAGCATAAAAGCATAAATTAGTAACTGCCATGTTCTTCTGTTGGCTGGCTCCCAGTATGACTCTTCTGTTTGCAAGAAGTATGTGGACCTAAAGCAAGTGATGAATTTGATGGTGAAGCAGCACATTGTGTGCTTTAGTACTCAGACTACTTGATAGGCTATTCATTTTCTCCTGCCATTTCCTATTCCTCCACCAAGTCCTCCCATAGTCAGGTATAAAAATAACAAATGGAACATTGCCATTTGGTATGAGATCACTGGGAACAATTATTTATAGTTCTTTTCTTCCCCAGAGGGGTATTTTTCCATCCTTTGGAACCTGTGCCCAAGCCCAGCGCACATCAGCCTGGGTTACCTTTGGTGGTGCATCAGAAGAGAAATAAAAACTGCTTGGAGCTGACATGAGATGTGATAGACTGGACACATTTTGTGTGAGTTGTAGCAGCAACACTCCAAAGTGGGCTGAAAGGGATAGGGAGGCTGCAAGATCTGATCTCTGTTTCTTCCCTTTGCTTCCCAGGGTGAAGAAATGTGGTCTGTCTTAGGACAGAAAAACAGGTGAAGGATGAGAGAAAGGAGGGAAGGAAAGGAGGAGCAGGAGAGAAAGAAGGAGAAGGGAAGCAACAGCAATAAGGAAGTCAAGGAAGGAGGGATGAAGAAAGGGAGAGAGTCTTCTTTCCTTCTGCCCATGAAATCTTAGTCTCAGACCGAGCTGCTTAGTTTGACCACTGAGATAAACACTAATTTTACAGAGTCACACTGGAATTTCCAGTGTAAATAATGGCAATACCTAATCTGCAATGATTCAGAGAAGGAAATAGAAGTCCTTTGTTATAATTTAAACCCTTTGCTATAAGAATTACAGACATTTGCTAGAGATTTTTTCATGCTTGAGAAAAGTTTTCTAAACACCATTTGCAGGACATTACTCCCTACACAGTAGTTTCTTTGGGACAGAGAGTATAGAGATTTCTGTTAACAGGTCAGGTTGGATTCTTTTTTTTTTTTTAAGTTTATTTCACTGATGAAGGGATGGCACCAAAAAAATTTGATAAAATTTAAACATACTAAAGCTTTTTCTTAACTTATCTTCACATCAGGTTAATTCCCTTTTTCAGTTTTTGAACTATCATAGTACTGCCTTTGGGGTACCATCAGGTATTCCACAACTCCTTTTTCTAACTGCATCTCCCACACTTACCCTGATTAACACAGGATGTCTTCCGCGTTGCCTAATATATCTACTAGGGTTCTTATGTCTCAATAACATCCAGAAAAGACTCTCTCTGATATAATTAGTTACCACAGTTTGAATATCACTGGTATATGCCAGTTAAGACTGTAGGTGAGTCAATATTAGGATCCATTTCCTGGATTGCTCCTCCCCATCTATCGCAATTCTCTAATGTGACTTCTGAAATATCTACATTAAAGCATAATTAAATAATCTAATCTCTTTCTCCATCTCTCCTGATGAATGGCACAGAATAAATCTAATTCAAATATTATTTCTCTGGTTCAGAAGCAGACACAGTTTTTATATTCCTCCTCCTTTTTTTCAAGACACCCACTTCCTCTAAATTTCATTTTCTCTCCATGCAATAAAAAATGAAACAACATTGATTTCTTTTTTATTTAATTCTTTTTTTTTTTTTATAGTGCGCCTATTTGACATGACAGTGAGTAACAACATATGCCAAGAAAACAATTACATAGCACCTCTGTATTGATTTGCCTAATTATATCTCATTAATCAAAACAAAGTTGTTTGCTTGGACATGACTGGAAAACCAGAGTGGTTTGTGCATCTGTTTTACCTTTCACTTCAGTGTAGTTAATTATTCCTTAGAACAGACACCTAAAGAGATCTCTGACTTTCAGATACCTTTCTGCCTAATGGGCATCCCTAGCCCAGCGAGGAGCCTGGGTGGATGCCTGGAGAGCTGCTTGCTCCAAAGTTTCATAATAATCAAGCATTTCTGTATTTCAGGGAATCTGAATACCAGATTGACCCTTGATTTGAAAATTCAGTGGTCACAGAGAACAGCGCCAATAGGTCCTGCACAACTTTCCTATACCACATGTAGAAAATAAGCAGGCACCTCTGCATGCCCTGGTTTCTATTGTGTAGCCCTACCAGCTTGTACAGATCAAGCTGGAGGGTATCCACTAACATCATGCACACATTGAAGTATCTTATTCAGATGGAGGAAGGTACCATGTAGGAGTAGGTTTCACAAACTGAACTTTTATCTGGAGCTAGGTCAGCAAACCCAGATAGTCAAGTACTGCCAAGCACCCTAAAGGCAGCATTCTTGCTGGCTAGCTGTAGTGGGGCACACTTAAATGAGCGAAAAGGTCACAAATTCAGCATTTTTCCTCCCCTGAGAGAACTGGAGCCCAAATTTCTTTTAATCTAAAAATACCGCCCTAATCACCATGCAGTAAATTACGGGTTTAGTTTTCCTCTGATGAAGAAAACTAGTTACCATCCCTAATGCATTAGGCAACACCTTGTTGGCATAACTAAATGTTCAGTGAGGCAAAGCTGCGGAATAGTTGTATACCCAGGGTAGGCAAAGCATGTGTCCCAGTGCTTCTCCTGAGCCATGGGTGTTTTATGCAGCAGATGGGGATCATACCAGCGCACAGCAGGGTAGTCTTCCCTCCAAGGAGAACCAAGGGAACCATGGCTTCTAGTTTGTCAAATAAAGAAACGCTTTCCAGCAGAGAATTTGTTATGTGGGGCTCATCTTTTGTTATTCTGGTTGTGCATGGTTGGGGAGCATGTGATGGATGAGCTGGGCAGCCCAGCCAGTGCTGTGCCTCTTGGGTAGATGTCCCTGGGTGGTACCCTCAGGCCAAGTAAAGGGCTTTTGACATCTACTTTTTGGATTTACAGCTCTAAAAAGGCAAAAAGGCAAGAAAGTGAATCCAGCCTGTTACTGTCAGCTGCGATTTTCAAAGTCACAGTGAAGTGCAGTGGCTGATCAGGATACTCAGGTACCTCCGTCTTTTCCTTAGTCATTACTCTCCACTGCCCGAAACCAATTCATGCTTCTGACTCATGGGTCGTTGCTGCTGCTTGCCTGGGGACCTTCAGTATGAGATGACACAACGCAGCAGATGGTAGTTGCACAGAAAAATATTATGTAACTTTATTGTGGCCAACAGTTCAATACAAGTATGTTGCTGTCAGATAAAGTCTTTGCCATCAAAACAAACAAAAGTGGGATCTTAGAGGCCCAAAATTACTTGCAAATTGAAATGTTTGTCTATTTTTAAACCATCTGCCTCACATACTCAGTTTTTGTTTGCTCAGTCTTGTAAAAGGAAAAGGATGGAGTGAAATCCAATGACATGAACCACTCAAGATCACTGTAATGAGGTAGTGTTTAACCAAATAACAAAGTTAAACAGAGTATAGCTGCACTGAAGCTCATTCTAAAGGTATAGCTTTCAGACTTGGAAAGTATCCAAACTAGCCTTGTGTCCTCACTTGAGAGATTGAAATAAAACTGTAACGTACACACACACACACATGCACATAAATATACATCCAAGTAGAAGGATATTCTTCACACAAAACATATTCTAAATATATTTTGTTGACACTGGTCAAACATAAAACATCCTAATTTTGAAAGGACTGCGGTGTTACTTGCTGCATTTCTGAATTTCTACAGATTTCTAACACAGCACTCTCCTAATAAGGTATACATATGTATATATGCCCTCCTCCTCTACAAATTACCTCTGTGTATTTAATTAGTTATTTTATATGAGAAAAAATCTCTTTAGGCAGATCTTATACATAATTTGTCTGTTTTAATAACAGAAACAGTATAGGTAGATATTAGTTTTCATTAAGTTAATGGAAAAAAGGAGTGAAAAATATGTTTAAAATTCAAGAATGGCAAATCCATAATCAGGACATCTGTAAGTAAATGGCAGTTCTCAATAAAAACACTAAAAAAAACAACTGGAGTTTGGTTTACACTGAAAGGACATTAACTGTTGTGCAAAAACTGAAGAAGTGAGCCAAGCTCATTATTTTAGCAAGCAATGCATTAAGCCCAGTTATAAGAACAGATCTGTTCATTTTCATACAGAATAGCATAGCCACTCTTTAAAAACTACAGCCTTCTTTCTGCTCTGCCATACTTCCATCACAGAAGTCAGCCTTTTTATACTGCTGCTTTTCGAGGCAGCTGAGCCTATTTGAACTCAGTCATGTGTACAGGAAAATCTAGCAATGCCCCTTGTTTTTCTCAGCTATGGAGACTGTTTGACCTGGGAATTGCAGATTCCATCTGGAATACCTGCTGGGGTTTAATCTCCTCGACTTCATCTGCGCTTTGCATCATTCTGGCTGGATAAGGCCATGGGGCAGAGTGAGGCTCACAGCAGTGTCACCTAGAGAGTGTGTCCACGGGGGCATCAACAGGAGAGCACAGCCCCCCAGTGGGATCTGAAGTCACTTGTTCTTATTCTCCTCTCACAGATTATACACCAGCGTCATTCCATCATTCTCCTGCCTCTGAGGTTATTTCTGATTTTCCTTGGTGTAAGAGAGCCATCAGACCCTACGCCTGCCACCTGTGGCAAAGACAATTTATAATGATAGACATTTCAACCCCTTCTCCCTCAGCAATGATTCGCAGCGTTTTCCAGGGTACCTTAAAAATATGATGCGGCTGGGATTTCTACCAGCATATATAAGCTTTACTTAATAAAGCTGAACAAACTAATTACAGGCAGGAAAAATGTTTTATACGCATTAACATCTTTCCCTGGTCCCAGATTAGCTGTTATTTAAAATTCTTCAATGAGCAGTTTGTGTAAACATAGCTTGCTCAGGAGAGAGTTGTTCTATATTTTAATTAATTTTATTCACAATTTTCCACCCAGGTGGTGGGTCTGAGCCACAGAATCACACAGTTTTCTTTCTGCTCAAGGCTCCCCGACTTGCAGTGAGGTTTTCAGCTCATCACAGAACAGTGTTGCCACCCATATTTATGTAAATAGACGTTCACACATGTTTTGCACCATTCTGCCAGTGAATATTTTTAGAGACAAAAAGTCACACCTTTAAATAGTTACAAAAAGCTACTAGGACAAAGTTACAAGTGCTGTTAATTAGGGGAAGAAAAAAAAAAAAAGGAAAAAATTTGGAATGTATTAATTTACCAAAACTTACAGAATTCTTCCAGAAATCAGAGAGGGTCGAGAGAACTGAAATGGTCCACCTCAGGTTAAAAACCAGTTTATTTTCCCTTTTCATTTCTCTTTTCCTTTCTCAGCTTACCAGGAGGGCTCCCTGGCAGCCCCTGCGGGGAAAGTCATAGCTCAGCGAGGACCAGCAGCCTCTGAAACAGCAACCTCCGCCTTTTACAGTTGTGTGGCACCTTGGCGAGGAAAAACCCTGTGGCTGCACCCCAGCTTGTTTGGGTAGGAAATGCAGAAACTGGAGAGAGGGGGCAGAGGAAGCCTCATAGCTGCGAGGCGAGATGCGCTAAGCTTCGAAGGAGAAGCTTCCTCTGCAAGTCGCTTCTCTGCCCACCTGTAATAGTGAGCAGTGTGTAATCAAATACAAAGTTAGTTGTTAGCTTGTTTGCTTACTTCTCCCGGACTCCTGCCGTGTTTAATCAGCCGCTCTGATGATTTGGTGATTACTCCCGACACCAGGCTCCCCTCGCTTGGACCACTAGAGGGCTTGGGCTTGCTACTTGAAAGCAGGAAAAAGCTGCAAAATTTGTGATTCACCTACACACATACAAATAAAAAGCTAGACTTATGAGTCACGTCTAGGTTTTCTTCTCTTAGTTTAGTGTTCACCTGGATATTTTGCTTAGTACAACCCCTTGGGATAATGAGCATGGGAGACATAAACCCTAACTCTGAGGAGAGATCCCTGCATCTGCAGAGACCTGTCAGACAAGACCAGTATTCACAGGCATCTTAAATCTGTGATCATCATTGGGATTTAGAGTGGAGATTTTGTGGGTTTATCATTCCTATTATATATAATAAGCTTAAGAAATCTTGCTTAAGTTGACTCATTTTTGGAGAAAAAAAAATCTGATTTAAAAATAAAGGCAAACAAGAATCATTAACTATTTCTAGTATTGCATGTGCCCAGAACCACAAAGACCCCAAGTACATCCTCCACAATTAAATTTGGTGTTAATATTTTCAACAGATGTAGCTGTTGTTATACATATCTCACATGCTAATTACGTCTAAACAAAGGCTTCAGTCCTGTTTTTCCTGAGCCACAGGTTTTCTTTTCCTGAAGTATCTGTACAGTCAAAATAGTAGTGACCATTATCAACACAGATAAAAAATGCAGAAGTATTTAAATTGCGTAATACATTTGCTAAGGGATTACTTTCTTAGTTTGAACCATTACTTCAGTGGAGCAGTTAAGGAGCTAATACTGCTTATGCTATCATTCAATTTTGCAAGAAGAAATGTATTATAAGGATGATCTGCAATAAAGGACATAAATGCCAAAAGCAAGACTGGGCAGGTAAGTGCTTAAATATAAACCCAGAACAAGCTAAAATCCATTTGTGATTCCCTTTTTGACCACAGCTTCTTCCTGGTATTTACAGCGGTATCCCCCTTCACATTCAGAGTCCTCCAGTCCTTGCAGCTATAATTTTATCCTCTTGTATCACAAACCCAGTTGGGATTCAGAAACCACTCGAACTGCTCATTGAAGGCTGCCTGCTCAAGTACTGGCAGCTTCTGTCTTCTTCTTTCATCTTTGTTTCCCAGCATGTTAATTTGCTTTGACTACCACTTCCACTGCATAGAGTAGCAGCCTTAAAGTCTCTCTCAGTCTTGACTGAAGATGAACACATTTTTAATAGAACGGTGAAAGCGTACAGGACTAGTGAATTTCTTCAATGAAAGCAAGAAATCTTGGGGGTCTACTGCTTCTCAAAAGAAAGTACACAGGATTTTAATGGGGAAAATGATCCTTTTTTTTTGCCCTGTTTTTAGAAAATGTAACCTATCTGGCCTATTATTTCTGATTACATAAGGCAACTTAGTAAGAGACAATCCGCTCAGTTTCTCCAGAAATGTAGACACGCATAGACATATATCTGTGCCAGTACAATAGTCTGTTCAGAGATGAATACATTTGCACAGTATTTCTGATGTTCAAATTCTGCTTGGAACCCGCCTTTCTGCCCTTATTCCTCTGCTGCACCATATTTGCTTTGCTGTTTTCTTTGCCTCATCCTCCTGCAGGTTCTTCCATGATGCTGGTAAGGGTCTACCAGTCCTGTCGGGTATTTTTACTTTCTGCTTTCAAACTGCTCCTCATCTTTCACCTTTCTGTTCCCCGGAGACTTCTATGGCTCCTGGATTTGCAGCCCCCTCTTCCCCTTTTTCAAGGACACAATTTGCCCAGGGCACAGTAGGACTGTAGCAGTCCAGCAATGAGGATACTGGGTTGCAAGTTCTTGAAGATAAGGACTGTATCTATGTTTCTCAGATATATTGAAATTACCACCTACCTAATGCTTAATAAAATGAATAGTGGTGTCAATACACCTTCCCTTTGCTCCCTTTTTTGTAAACTATTGTTGCTTATAATACTTTGCTAACATCAAATTTACAGCATCATTTCTGTCTTTATTGGATTGAAAGTCATGACTTTTTCAGCACCATTCATACAAATGATGTTATAAAATCAGAAGAATAAAAACTCCCTAGTTCCATGAAGGGAGATATAAGGTCCAGAGCACTTTTGTTCCGGTCATATTTATTTCAATTATTTCTGTAACAGGACTGTTGCTTGACATCTAACACAACCCAAAATGAGAGTTTAGAGGTCATCAGCAGGGTTTTGGCTTTTCTTTGTTTGTTACACAACTGTTCAGGTAATTTTGTCAAGTTTTAGCACATATGACCTAATTTAAAAACATATAGATTAAATTACATATTATTAAGTGTCCTCACTATTCATAAATTAAAGCTACATTTATACTTTAATATAAACACATATAGAAAATTCAGTTTGTGGAAGTGAGAGACAAGTGCTGGCTGGATCCAGCTTTCTTTGTTTTGGATAGTTGAGCTATAGGTTTATCTTCGCCTGTTTAGAGCTTGAAAATAAGACTTCCTGGCAAAACATTTGCATTTAAAGGCATTTTATTCTGAGTTTTATGAAGATCTTAACTTCTCTCATAGTTCTTTCACATCCACTCGTTCAATATATGTCTTGAGTTTCTTTATATGAGGATTAACAGGGAAAAGCATTTTTCCTTGTCAGAAGAAAAATTGCTGCTCTCCTGAGTTTCCTTCAGGTTTGCAAAATCTCCCCAGAGAAAAGGCTGTATACCTTTATACTTTGTCATAGGCAAGACCCTGTGCACTCTTGCAAAACTGAGGAATTTAATAAGAGTTTTCTCCCAGTAGGAGAAAGTGCCTGTAACCATAGCATAGACAACTAGGGACTTCTGATTTTTGGACTTTACAAATATCGTTAATGGCTGTTTAAGCAAGACATAAGCAATTTATACGCTTATTCCATTACTAGCTTCCTACACTCGGTAACTTTTGAAATGTCCCTATCTATTTTGCCAAAACTTCCATCCTTCTACATCCTCCAGCAGCTCATGAGAAGCTTTATTAATACATAATTTTAAATTACAATGCAGGGTAAATGGAATGTAATATGAAAACTCAAAACATAAGAAATCTTGTGTTACATTATTATTTGTAACTTTTAAGCAGTTGAAATCTCAATTTTAATTTACTTGCAATTGGCAGAAAAAACATGAGAAAATACAGATTTAAAGCTTAGCTTGTTGCAGAGCACATAAGTATTTTCATCTATCAAATAAAGCATTTGCATTAGCTTGTTGCTAGCATCAAAAGAGAAGGGGGTGATAAATAATAGGAAGGCAAAACAAAGTGCTCAAAAATTGAGAGCAGCAGACAAAATCAGCAGATTTTAGTAAGGTTTTTGACACTGTTCTCCATAAGTTCTTCATAGAAAAGCTGATGAAAGATGGGCTGGATGAGCAGACAATGAGGTGTGCTGATAACTGGCTGAATGACTGATGCCAGAGGGTAGCGGCGTGAAGTCTAGTCGAAGACCAGTGACTAGTGGTATACTACTAGGATCAGTGCTGGGTTCTATCACATTCAGCATCTTAATTAATGATATGGAATACGGGGAAGAGTTATCAGGAAGTTTGCTGATAACTCAAAACTAAGAAGAGCAGCTGATACGCTAGATTTGTACCCTAGCCCAGAGGCACTTCAAGCAGGCTGGAGAAACAGATTAGCAGAAATCTCATGGAGTTCAACAGGGGGAACTGCAAAGTCCTGCACGTGGGGGGGAACAGATCTATCCACCACCAGTACATGCTGGGGGCCACCTGGCTGGAAAGCAGCTTGGCAGACAAGCACCTGGGGGTCTTGGTGAATACCAAGTTGAACATGAGCCAGCAGTGTGCAGAGAAGGCTAATGGTACCCTTGGCTGCATTAGGAGAGTTAGCAGTAGGTCAATGGAGGTGATCCTTCTCCTCTACTCAGTACTGGTGAGGCTACCGATACTGGGTCCAATTCTGCTCTTCCTAGTACAAGAGAGACATGGATATATTGGAGACTGTCCAGCAAAGAGTCAGAAATATGATGAAAGGGCTGGAGCATGTCTCCTGTGAAGAAAGGCTGAGAGAGATGGGGCCTGGAGAAAAAAGGCTCAGGAGATCTTACCAATGTATACAAACACCTGAAGGGAGGGTGCAAAGAGGATGGAGCCAGGCTCCTTTCAGTAGTGCCCAGTGACAGGACCAGAGGCAATGGGCACAACCTGAAATACAAGAGGCTCCCTCTGAATATCAGGAAACTTTTTTTTACTGTGAAGGTAACTGAGCATTGGCATACATTGTCCATGGAGCAACGTTGTGCATTTTCCATCCTTGCAGATATTCAAAAGTCACTTGGACACAATCCTGGACAACCAGCTCAAGGTGGCTCTGCTTGAACAGGGGCACTGAACTAGATGACCTCCAGAGGTCCCTCCTAAACTCATTTCTTCTATGATGCTATGATTCTCTGAAAATTTCAGATTAACTTTGTAAAGCTGTTTTGGTACAATGATAAGGTTATAACCAGAAGATATAAATACCAGCTACTGGTACCATCTCCAATACATGTGGCTTAGTAGCAGGTTTATTAATATCTTAATCTGAACTGTTTATCTTGCACTCCTACTGTTATACTGTTTTTTGAATCTTCAGACAATTACTGTAAATCAGTAAGTTGTTTTTCACTGCTTTAAATATTTTTGATTAATAAAGACTATCTAGACAATGTATTTTCCTCATTTGAATAGCTTAGAAAATACAGTTTTCTTATTTTTCTTCACTGAAATTCACAGAGTTGGTCTCTGGAGAGACAACAAGAGCCAGTGAGAATGGCACTCAGAAAATGAATGTTTCTGACACAGCTTCTGAAAAACAAAACCAAAGATTAAAAAAGGCTCTGGCAGCTTGAGAGCCAAAACAGCTGGCAAGCCATGTAGGAAAATTAAAATATCCCCATTCTTAATAATCATTGTGGAAAATCCACTGAGGAAAACCCACGATCTTTTTTGGTTTGCCTTTCTGTTTGGGTCATCAGTTTTCATGATTTCTTGATAAGGAACAGGCTGTCATGAAAATCGTCAGGAGACAGAGCTTTAACACAAGATATTAGAAATTCTAGGATTAGACTGAGTTGTCAAAGCCAATAGGCCACGGTAAATCCCTTAAGCTGCGCTGGAACAGGCAAACACAAACAGGCAGCAGTGCATGAGGCTCACAGCAGTTCTGAAATTGCACTTCAGATCTTACTGGCTTATGAAGAAGTGCCAAAAATTCATCCTCTCACTTTCAAATTGATACTTATCCTGCAGCTAGTATGGATCCATGCGGCTTCTTAGGCATACCATCATTTATTTAGCAAAGAAGAAAAGAGCTTTTCATAAATAGAAAAGTTTAAATGCATTTTTTTCACTTAAAATATATTCAATGTGTAAATATAAAGCCCTGTGAACTTATTTTAGAAAATTTTACATAATCGTTCGGTATTATGAATTTTAGACTGACTTTTACACAAATATCCTATTCTGTTCTAAAATTTTCAGCTACTGCATTTTGCAAACACTTATGCACATATGCCAATAGAAATCATTTGTCCAAACAAGGACTTTGGATTTCACAGGATTTGGATAATTTGCCTTGTCCACCTCCAAAATTTTTCAATTATGAAAATGTCTGTAAGAGAACATCTTGAGAGAAAACAAATGATTGGGACAGTCTCAGTTCAAAATTGTGCTGAAAGTCTACAGTAATAATTATTGTTGACTTATGCATATTCCAATGTATGACATGGTATCTGGAAAACAGCAGCAATCAGCACTCCTGGCAAGGCCATGTAGGTGCTTAGGCTGCCACTTTGAAATACCAGAGACCTGGTCCTCAAACACTATATCAGCTGGCAGTTGGCTGAGCTATGTTCAGCATGGAAATATACTTAATGGAGGAAGAAAGATCTTGGCGAAAGATCTTGGCAAAAGGTCAAACCCTGAGGTAAGGAAGCATGAGAGGTACAAAAATGAGAAATAAAAGGAGCTGAAAGACTGTGAAAGCCTGAAACTCGTTTTATTAGGGCCATTTCGGCAGCTCCAGTGGCACTTAGCAGTTCAAAGGGACATTGCAAAATACAAATCTCCCTGCAAACACCTGTGCTTGTACCACTGCTGACAGCTGGCTCATGAGGGGCTGAAGCCCTTCCTGCAGCTGGAGGGAGGGGAGCAAGGCAGAAGATGGACGGCAAAGATCTACGAGCCAGCTCTGCCACTACCTGCATCACTTGATAGATGGGAGGACCATGCAGGCAATCGCTTTTTCCGAAAGAGCTTTTCCACCCCCAAGCAATAACTGGTGTCACGTCCTTTTGCCAGCTCCAGGACTCCATTCTAAGCAGACACCTGATGAAGAAACCCCAGTTTTCTAGCAATTTGGGTCTACCAAACTTGGCAGCAGAACAATAATGTTTTGCTTTTCCCTATATTTTGTGGTCTTAGCCAGGTGCTGTCTTCTGGCTGATGGCTGGAACCAGGCCTGCCACAGATTTGCTGCTGGGTTATTGGAAGCTTTTGTACATTAATCTAGAGAGCCACATTCCCGTATTCTGCTCATGCTACCAGCTATACAGTGCTTGCTTCCAAGATGAAGTTTGGACATTGTGAGGAAATTAGAAAAAAATCTAAGGAGGTGCTTTCATAGTCATAATGATGGTCTGCTTCATACTTTGCATTAATTACCCGCTGTTTCAGAGTGCCCAGACGTATTGGCTCTGAGGTTGCTCTACCTTTCATAAGTGCACAAAGTCTTAGTTCCTTCATGAGTCATCCAGGATAGAGTATTTAACCACCCTACATCCTAGCTACCTTATCATAAATCAAGCTAATAGTGCAGAAGAAATACTTACATCAGCAAGGTGCCTGGTATAGCTGGCTCATAACTGAACATTACTTTGAACTCTTCCAGTTTCATTTTATTTTCAGAGAGTAAACAGAGTAACTTCAGTAATAGTGGTTTTGAACAGCGATGCAGTAACCAGGGCCAAATGCATATGACGTACAAATAAAACAAGAAATGAAAAAGAGTCAGCTTGTAACTGTTGAATAAATCTTACTGTCGTGGTGCTTCTAGAAAACTCTTCCTATCTGCTTTGTTTTCTCAATGACATTGATTGCTCATGCCTTAAGAACCTGGATTAATCATTAATAATGGGGCTATGGGATGCACGCACAATGATGTGGCTCACTCTGCATCCTGAATGGGAACATGCTTCATTCAGAATTCACCAAAAGGCATTTTTGAAAGAATATTTTGCAAAACATAATAAATTCAAATTACAGTGCTTGTTTTTATAATCTGATGATGGGGTTCTTACCTTTCAAAGACTACACTGGTTTGGATCAAGATATCAGTCTCTTAAATATTTGCAACATTACGTGAAGCAATTCATTTAGTCACTAAGAATTGCATTTCCACTTGTTGTCTTGGACTAGTGTCAAAAACATAAGAGAAAACCCTTTCCACAAAGAAATCTATAATGAGCAAGCAGACATTGCTCCATCTGAGGTGAACTTGGAAACAGACAGCTGAGGTGATCACAAGAAAATGAATAAAATATCATACAGGCACTGAACTTGTCACCACTTCTTACTACTGATATTGGAAGAGACTTATCCAGAAAAAAAAATATCCATTTATTCTGCAAGAGGAAAGAAGAAATACATAACTACGGTTACAACAAAACCAGAAAATAATCCAACTGGCAAATACTGCAAGTTCCACAGTAGAAAGCTCAAAACCCCACTACAACTCAAACAATATAAGGTGCTGAACATTACAGACGCACTGTTTTTTGGTAACTTTTTTACCATATGGGTGGGTAGAAGCAACAGATGAAGCAGAAGAATGAAGAGAAGCTAAAGAACATAAAAAAAGAGACCAGAGGTGTGAAATGATAAAAGGTGTGAAAGACCAAAGGTGTGAAATAGAAATAACAAAGATCTCCCCAAAGAAGACACGAAAGAACACTCCCACATCAAGCATTGATTAGGCCCTACTGTTTCATTAAGGGCTATATGTAAGGTACTAGATTTAGTAGAAGAGAGCATGGGAACCAGCAGAGCTGACTAGATGACTGTTTAATAAATAAATTTGAGAATAATAAGTTAGTTGAAAATTAAGTTTCAGTTACCCTTAAGTCATATACAAATTATCATCAAATCCAATTAATGTTTGGAAATAGTTTGAAAGGAGGCAGCAAGGCAGATTCACTGTGCTGGTGGTGCATTGTTCCCCTTCACCTGAAGCAGCCGGGGGTAAGGGGTACACACCTCGGACAGGGCGAGACCCTTCTCTTGGTGCCTGAGGTGAAGGCATTCTCAGTTATTCCTAATTAAGCTCAATATACAATAACACTTGTTAAAATGCTAGAGAGCTGCTAGGACAATTGTACAGGCTGGGGATACCTGATTTCCAGCCCCACCTCTGGTGAATACTGACTGGGTCTATAGCAGAAACTAATAGTCCTCAGTTTCAGTAATCAGTGCCTACAGGCACCCTGCGTGGCCCAGCACCTATTCTCTGTGCATTCACATTTACCTTAGGAGCTGATGGATGCTGCATTCTCCTGGTGCATCTGCCTGTGTTTTCTTCAAGGGAAAACCAAGGTACACTGGGCTGTGGCATCCCACCAGGTACAACTGGACAAAAGATAGCAATGGGGTCTTGTTAGGCTGGAAATGGTCCTGAATCCCACAGATTAGCAATAAATTCGTGAAACCATTTTTTAGCTGGGAACATGGCTCAAACTGGCTTCAAAAACAAGAAGCAGATGGAATCAGTATATTCCACATGTTAAGTTCATTAACCATTATTAGACAGCACTAATTTTGTTCTTGAAGACATCTAAGCATATACGTATTTGAGGCTGTACTAATATTGCTATTTTGATGTTTTACAAGTACCAGGAAATAAAAGTTTCAGTTGATATCAAAAAGCTTATTACATGACAAGCAAAACCACATTTTTTCGGGTATGTATATTGCCATAATTACACTGTCATCAACCTGCTTTACTTTACATTTCACACAGAAAAATCAATTATTCTCACATCTTAATTAACAAGAAATATGTCAGGATAAACTGCCTGAATCAGATTAAATTGTTGTACTCATTCTTATCAGAGATTTATTTATCCTCAACATTAAAAAAGAACGTTACCTCTGTCACACTTCCATAGCACAATAAACAGGCTGAAGATTGCATTTGTAAAAAGGTGTTTTATGCTCTCTGTGTCCGAGCTTGTTTTCATTTGCTGATAACTGTACAATTCTTGAAATGTTGGGACTGAAATTGTGCAGTGTGGGCATCTATTTCAAGCTAATTTTTCACACACACATACCCGCACACACACACAGTTACAGCTGAATATTTTAGTTATTTCAGAGAAAAAAAAAGTGGGAAGGCTACAGGAAAATACATTATTTTGTCCACCATAAAGGTTTTGATGACCTTCCTTTCAAAAGGACACACCCTGGAGTTTGTGCTTAATACATAACAAGGGGGTAACTTTCCTGCTGGATTTGTTGCCTTTAACTTCTGCAAAAATCCTAGCTGATTATGATTTCTTATTTCTGTAAAAACCCTATTTCACACATGTAATATCCTAAATTGTGGCAGCCAAAACTCCACAAAAAAGCCCTGTTCTGGTCTAAGCAGGCATTTCGCAGCTCTGGGCTGTGGGGTGGTGTGCTGGCTCTGGGGTAGGCATGGGGAATCAGTCCCCTTTTGTTCAGGTCTGTAAGCTGCTGTCACATTTTTACTTACCTGATTACATTTCGTCTCTTCCCTGCCCCGTCCACTACACAATGCAGAGAATGAAAGGTGGGCTGTGAAGAGGAGAGTTCCAGCTGCAGGATCCTGCCTTTAGGCAACACCAGGGAGGTAAGAGAGGAGCTGGGCAGATGACAGCTCACAAACAGAGCATAGTCTCCTTGGGCATCAATTGCGTCCTGCTTTGAAGAACCAGCTCTTTGCATTGCCTCAGATATATTGCCAAAGAAAGGCGTTTAAGCTTAAGAAGCTCATTAGCTGGGGAAACCAACTTAAGGTTCTGCTCCCTTGATGTTCTGAAAACGTCTAAAGTATGAGTTTGGGTTGTTATCCCTTGGAAAGTTTGAAATTAGATGTCCAAACAAGGTGAACAGGTTTTATATTCATTGCCTCATCTCCCCAGCAATAAAAGTGAAATAATTCTCCACAGGAATCATGAAAATGGCCAAGTTAATTGTTAATATGTTACCAGATACATTAACTAATTACTAAGGTAATACAGTAACGAATGCCATTAAGAAGCAAGTGAAGAAAGCAGCAATTCTGTCTGTACACCAATACGTAAACAGTATATTCGGTGCCTCAGGTGTGAGGAGAAAGAATGTTGAAGACTGGGAGAAAATGGGGCTGTAAGGAAGGTAATATACAGTTCTGATTTGAGCATCAATATTGTTGGCCACTAAATGTGGAAAGGCATCCATGGAAAGATTTAAATCTGTGTTTAGAGTGCAGGCATAAATGACGATCAGGTAGATTGATTTCATTTCAACATATCCTATCTTAGAAGAAGTGTTTGGTTTCACAACGTGAACAGTATCTGTAGCTCCTTTTGGGTGACCCCTCAGAAAAAAGTTAAATCAAATATTAATGGTGAAAAGTCCTCCTCTTGACAATACTGTGGTAATTGAAGTAATGAGGTCTAAAAATTTCTTAAATTTTCTGTCTGTGTCAAACTCATATTACTTCATTTTATGTGGGATAGTCCAATATTTGCAGTGCTTCCTGGACACTTTCCATAGTCAATAGTATTGAAATGGGCATCTCAGGAACTTAAGCTCACTAAAAATTCCAGTTACTTATAACCTAATGAGAAGGTTGGATAAAAATCACCACAGTATAATGATTTCATTTCATATCAGGATAATATTAAAAAATAGTATTAATTTTAACTATATGAATGACTGTCTACACAGGGATATAAATAGGACAATGCAGAATGTTGTTTAAATCTTTAAATGTTTTCCACATACTATTTCAATTATAAATTATTTTTAAAGCACTTTGTTTGAAATCTGAGATTTAAAGCTATACTTGGTTGAAAAAATGGAATAAAATTCATGAAAATGCTGACAGCATTCCCTTACTACTCTTTTGTGTCCAACTCCAATAAAATGAATGGTATCTAGGGGGGCTGTCTATAAGTTTTCTATTTTTGTTTCCTTGCTTTTACCACCTGGCCAGTTTTAAAAACTTTTTAATGCATAAAAAAAAGTCACTGAGTGGCAGAATAAAGATTTGCATCATTTTCTTTGGACCTTCAAGGCTGTTGGTGTTTTTAATTCAGAACCCAGAATGGCAGGATGAAACTTTTTCTCTGTGAAAATTCTTATGAATGGAATTTATTGATTTACAAAGAAAAAATAGAACAAATTTTTATATGCTTTTTTAACCTCTAAAAAGGTTTTAAAATATATGTATTCTCAAAATTTTTTATTCCACTCACTTCAAAAACTGTGGCTAGAGACGGAGCTGTTTGGCTAATTGTTGTCCAGAATGAAATAAAAAATTTTTGCTAACTGCATATCCATTTCCAAGAATATTTTCTTTCTATGGTATTTCTTAAATACCAATTTTAGTATGTACTGTTATAAGTAAAAATTAATAATGAGATAGAAACAAAGATATTCAGTTTAGAGTATAAGAAATATTTTGATTGCATATGGTTTGGCTAAAGGTTGGTCACTGAGTTTCCATGAATTTCCTCAGTAATCTTCTGCACTACCACTTGCAGTAGTGCATTTAATTTTTAAAATTTAATGGAAGATTAGTTAGGAAAAGAAACAGATAAATAGAGATGAGGTTACAGCAACTGAATTATGCAGGGAAGCATAGGGGAGCGCAGACTGACTCTGAGAGGTAAGTCAGCCTGAGAAGAATGTTCCTTCCTCGGAAGTCTCAGGACCCCACATCCTAAAAACTGGCAACAGATTCTTCCTCCCCAACGTAAATCTTGTAAATTTTGTTCTTTATCAAAACACAGGGATAGAAAGCATGAGCACTAAGTGAGCTTAAATTCTAGAATTATACTTGCTGCCAGTCCTCTGTGAACTTCACTCCCTGCAGAAACAGAAGTTTGATGAAGAAATGAGGACTAAGACACAACAAAACACAAACTCAGAGCAATTGGGAGGGTAAGCAGAAGGAGAACTCCATATCTGGCATGATATTTCTTAGTACATTTCCTAGGGAAAAAGGAAGCATGTTTGATATGTCTGATTGACCCTCCTAGCAACAACATCTGTGCATGATCACCTTGTATGCCTGTTTCTCCTTGACAAATATTTGCATAAAACCCAAAAGTTGTCTAAAGCTGACCCTTATGAATAAGAAATTAATTTTTTTGGTGCACTAAATAATTTGTTTAATGGAGGGAAAAAATATTTATTTTATATGCTTCTTGGTGTTAGGAACTAAAAATGTCATACTGCAAGGATGTTGTGTGTTTACATTCACACATGGTAATCTCCATGATTTGAAGAACACGATAATCTGTAAATGTATGTTTTAGTATCTGGTGTAAATTTTTGCTTAGGTTTAGCAAAAGTAAAATGTCTTGGCTGTT
The DNA here is from genome assembly GCA_009867235.2 of Psittacus erithacus. NCBI lineage: Eukaryota > Metazoa > Chordata > Aves > Psittaciformes > Psittacidae > Psittacus > Psittacus erithacus. The sequence continues at coordinate 14,357 of WYDI02004261.1, read as the reverse complement.
TCATGGTTCAATTATTCCACAGGCCTTTGGTGTGACAAGGGACAGAAAAAGGCCAGCTACTATTGTCCCATCACTTCAATCTTTATGGAAATCTATAAATGCACTAAAGCCATTCCTAATCCCAAATGGTCAGGAACAGGCTTAATGCATGTAACTACAGCAGCAAATAGTGAGCACTCAGTAATTCCAGCTGTGAAATATGTATTGAAAAAAACTTCAGAATCACTTTTGTGTTTAAGACCCACCAGATGTCCTAAAACACTTTAGAGTCCAGTGAGGTCATAAGGAGGAAACATTTGAAATTGAAAAGTAGAAATAATTTCAAGATATCTATTGAACCTTCCTTTTTTTGAAAGCAGTTGTTAATTTTATGAGTACTTAACTAGACTCCATGTTCTCTTTCCTTCCCTTAGATGTCTGTTCTGGCTCATTTTTTCAGGAGGATACTTTTGTAAGCAGCACGTCTTCTTCATTAATAATTCTAAACTGCAGACTTTTAAGGATACATCATAAAATATGTATGTATTTAATGCCCATCATAGGCAAAATCCTACTTGTTTGCCAGCAAGTGGCCATCAAAAATTTTGTGCTGTGAAAAGCTGCAAAAGCTCTCTAGTGTAATATGAAAGAGAAGACTAAACTGTGTGCACTGAGCCCTGGGAGACATTGCAGAGCAGTACAACTTGGTAAGCAGAAGAGAAACTTGGTCATTTTTATTCATGATCTGGGGAATTGCATGCTTACAGGCAGGTAGAGAAAGACCTCCCAGCCATGCCACTTTCTAAACATTCAGAGCGTCAAAGTAAAATGAAGATGAGCTGTCTCTTAGTTCATGCTGAAACCCAAGTGATGCAGGAGTCTATCACATGTAACCACTGACATGCCTGGAGAATGCCTCTCCAGTTTTCCTGCTTACCACAGAGAAGGATCAAATAATGCAGTTATACAAACTGTAGAGGTGGCTCATCATACATTGTATAGGCGCAATGCCTGCAGGCAGTCCCCATTCCTTTAGGACAGTCATACCTTTTTGAAGAAAATGAATTTGCAGTCTTTGGAAACATGTAGCAGTAAGGAAACAGAAGCTCTTCTAGGTACAGGACCACTCAGAACATTACCTAGCCTCAGCGACATCAAGCGTCCAGCTTGGGTTTATGTTAAAAATCTCTTTCTTTGGCTGAAAAGACCAATGTTATCTCAGGCAATTGGGAATATTAGTGGAAGTTACCCTAAGAGAACTCAGATAACGAATCCACTTTTTAAGTTAAGCAGGTTTCCATTGTTATGCTTTTATAGACCGTGTTTGTTTCCCATTATGTTCACTGTTGAAAAGGAAAACATAGTAATAACTATCTGCATTTTTCCCTCATGTGTTTCTAATCCAGACAACATTAATGAAAAATAAATTGCACAGGATAATATGATCAATAACAAGGAATAACTTAAGAGCTCATGTGATAAATAATAAATAATTGTAATGATAAATAATTCCATTAAGGCAATCAAACAGTTTATGATGCTACCATAACTCAGAGCTAGCGTTGATTTCAGGTAACTATCATTGTATAGAACTACAAATTTACTGTACAGCAAGTTTCTTAATGATGAAGGTTTGAAGCTGAGGAGGAGGAAGATACAGATGGGAAGAAGGTCACAGCACGAGTATGTATCTGAAAAAACTCTCTCTGTGTTGCAATACATTATGCTGTAACTGTTCATTTAATTATCAGGTTCATCTAGTGTAAGTGTGATAAGAATAGATGCCCCCCATTCATTTAACTGCTTCCTATCTCTTCCCAGCTGACTGTTACACATCTTTGTAGCTTATTGCCCGAATGCTCGCTCCCACATTCCCTTCTAACTCCTCTGAGTCACGATTAGATTTTCTACCCTTTAGCTGCAACTGTTGGCAGATGGTTTGGGCTGAATTTAGACAGGCACAGATGCCTTCATGCTTGCTGTCTTTGCAAACACACACACACAGAAAAAAAAAAAAAAAGAAAAGAAAAAGCCACAGTCAATCTCCATGTTCCTTTCCTTCACCCTTTGTGTGAGTATGCCTGTGATGCCTGTGTGCTATCAGTGCCTCCATGAGCATTTGAACTGCCCTGAAGAAGAAAGGGTAATGGCAGAGACGCACTGTATTGCCAAGTAATAACAACTGACTATGTATTTTTATACTGTTTTATCTTCAGAAGGGCTAGAAGAGGACAGATTTTTTTGCAGGTCTCATTTATTACTGAACATACTTAGAAACTGAGCTACAGCTAGTAAATCCTTCCCATGAGTCTATCGCATATCTGATAATCTTCAGTAGACAAACTGTGGCTCTTTCATTCTTTAGTGGTTTTCTATAATTTTCTTCTTAACTCTTACTATTTAACACAATGAAGAGAAGGAAAGGTCTTTAATGTTTAGATAATACAAAGAAAAGAGAATTACCAATTTTTGCAGCCTTAATATTTTCAGGGAAAAGTTCCACATACCAGTTATACATACTTCTGTGGTCAGGACTGTTCCAAATTGTGCCACAATTAAAGCAGATCTAAAGATAAAACCATAGATGTTTCATCTTCTATAGAAAGAATAAACAAAAGTTTTAAAAATTCACTACCTTCCTTATTGAAAGCCATTCGTAGAAAGGGGTGAAGACTACATAAAGGCTATATAAAACAGAACCAAACCCTGAGGTACGAAATGTGTTTGGATTTTGCCTCTCTAACCTCCTACTTTGTTTCTATACATGCAGGTCTGCAGGAAATCAATCCTACTGTCTCCCAGTTAGGATCTACAAGATTCATCCTAAAACTGGACTTTGCTACTCCCTTATTTGTTAAATTTCTTCACTTCTCTATTGTCAGTTCGACATCTTGTAGAAGTCAGTTAAAAACTCTGTATTTCAATGCACACAACTAAAATAAGAATAAAAAAACTTGAAGGAACATTCTTTTACACAGTGGCCATCCTGGCGTTTTTTTCCCAAACAATTCAGTAATTTTTGAGAAGCAATGAGAACAACAGTTCTCTTGCTAAATAAATGCCATTTCTGTCAGAAGCCAAGAGTGTCCAGACTCTGAAAGAAACTACTATACACCTAGTCTAATTAAGATTTTATCAGTAACCCATAATTAAACAAACCTCATACTTGTATTTCTGTACTTACATAAGGGATAAGAGCTAAAACTGAAACAGGAATATGGTGCAACATGGATCACTGACAGAGATCTATCAAGCAATTTATTCTGCTGGTTTTTGCTTAATTTACATTTCAGAAAGATTCATTTCACCTGAACTTTAACACATAAGTCTAATTTTAGCAAGAGCCAAATAGTGTAGGAACTTGTTATTTCTGTGGAGAATTTTTGTCGAAATATGAAAAAATATGAGGATAAAAAGTTTATTTTTATGATAAAATTCAATCCAGGTTAATATGAATAAATGCAGATCACCACCACAGTTTTCTGAATCTGTGCAATCAAAATTAATTCCCTCTGGAGATAGAATCAATTTGCCTCTCCTGTAGATCCCTGTTTTAGAGGCTTGGCACAGAAAACAGTGCAGTGTTTGTGTAAGAATCAAAACCTATTAGTTATCAGCGTTGCAAACTAGCAGCAATTGTGAAAAAAATCTCACACCATTCGGGTAATATGCATGGGAAAGGCAGCACTTGAACATTTTTAGCAGTATGGCTACTCTAAAATGTTTGTCATCTGGGGGTTTGCCACAATAATAGCTGAGAGTTTTCTACAGAGAAAGTGATATTGTTAGGGAGGTGTACGTGAGTTTCGGTTAATGTCTGTCTTTCCCCATTCATGGGGAAAATTTTGCTGTTTCATCCATTAATGTTATAACAAGGCAACCCTTGGATATCTTTTGGTGTGACTCTAGACAGTAAGAATTGACTCTCCAACCATCAACTTGCTAACACAAATTGAAAACTAAGGTAGGAAAAAGCAGCAGGAACAACGACAAAAACCCCAAATGAAAGAAACAAGCCAACCGCATAACAGCAACAAAAGCTACCCCAAACACCAAAACTTGGAAGGTCTGAGCGTTAACTGCGTGCGTTTTTAACAGAGCTGTCTTGTGCAAGCAAGGGGAAGAAATGGTTGTAGAACTGCTGAGTTAGAAAAGCGCTTCAGTATTTCATTTTTAAAAATATGATTTTCATTAGGCAACACTTACCCAGCTGTAAGAGATTTTTAACATAAACTGGAGCTGGACTTTTGACTTAGCTGAGGTTTTCTGTGATAAAGCTTCTGATTTTTATTGCAGTCATGAGTGAGAACACCATTAAACACAAGCACAACTATTAAGAAAATACAGGGAACACAATAATAACTGAACCTGAGCTGCATTGCATAGTAGAGCACTTTTGAACACTTCAGAATTATTATAACCACTATACATATAGTGGTAATATATGTATATAGTTGAATACAGTAGGCAGGATTCTCAGCTAGGATTCAAGAAATCAGGAATTCTGTTTCGGCAAAGATAGTCCCTAAAGACAGGGGAGGTCATGGTATGCTTAAGTCTTGTGGTCATCACCTGATCTCAGGTTTTTTAGTTGAGATATTATTTTTCTTCACTTCCTTTCCAAGAGCCAGCATCCTGGGAAGTTGCCTGTTCCCAGCGTTATGGAAGACATGCAGAGGAGAGGGCAGATGGCACAACACAGACTTCAGCCCCAATGCAGGGCCTGTGCCTTCTGCATTGAGCCATGTTCCTTTCTTGTATTTTTGGAAATGTTCTACTCTTTCTAGAAAATCATTTTAGCTTCTTATGGCCCTGTTTCCCCATCTCCACCCTATATTGCCAGCTGAGAGTGCAAGCTATATTTGTGGATGCTTGTTGCCCATCTGTAGAGTGAGGGCTACTGCAATATAATGATAGAAAGAGTGGTAACGATAAATTTCTCTATAAGGGAAGTCATCTGGTATGTATCTAAAAGTCATTCAGCTAGCAGAGAGAAGGTTAACTTTTAAACTGAGAACAAAATCTCCTAGATGGCTCCTTTCAGCCATTGCGTTGATCTAATTATAGGAAAGCTATCATTTTACCAGAAGCTTCAAATATCAAAAATGACTAACGCTTCACAAGGTTGTTTTGTTAGAAGAGAACTTAGGAAGTCCTTTACAGAAGGAGGTTATATATAACCAAAAAAACCAAATTTGAAAACAGATTTGAAAACAAATAAGAAATCAAATACAGAGAAGCTTATTTAGCAAAAGTTTAACGTGTTGTTTCTGAAGAAGAACTTCTAGGAATACAATTCATGGTAAAATGGCATAGATACTGCCTGTACTATATGATAATAGTGAAGATTCAAGTAGCAGATTAACTATATTAACTAATTTGAGATATACCTGAATTTTCAGCCAAAGAAAGCGGCAGAAGAATATTTATCCAGGTGGCAACAAACTGAAGAATATTTTAGGCAGATGGGACCAAAAATAAATACACTAATAAAAAGCATTAGCGAGACATTCTGGGTTTTAGTATACAGTAATTCAGGACCTCATTTTCAAATAACTTGCATCCAGTGAATAAATAACTTACCAGCTGGCTGAAGGGGAAAGGGCTAGGTTCCTCAAGTAGCAAAGAATGCATTTAAAAATTGTTGACTTAAGCATGGGCTGAAAAGTCTTCATGAATATATGCCTGAATTAGGAACACAAACTGTTTTCTGAATGAAGAACTCATGAGTAGCTCTAGAAAACCTGGGGCCTCTTGGTACTGTATGTGGTTTCAATGCTAGTGTCAAAAACCTGCCACTTTTTCAGCAGGAAAAGCATCTCTATTTATTTGTTGGACTTCTTTTTGACAGTGTCTAAAGTCTTCCTTTCCATTTTTAAATTGTCAAAACATCTGTCATAGCCAGCAGATTGCTTCTTGGCCTGATTTTTCACCCTCAAATGGACTGTCTGAGCACTGTGAACACTGATTTCCTTCCCACCACCAAAGCTTTTCATGAGTACCAAGTAGCAACTTTAAAGCATGCGAGAACAACTAACAGCAGTGGTAGTTCACCAGCTTCTGCCTGGCTTCCTAGACTTTAACACGGCTTCTCTTTGCAAATCTGCCTTTATAGCCTATCTTTATATGCCTTTATGGACTTTATTTTCAGTTTTGCAAGCAGACAAGGGCTTAGTGCTAGCTCCATGAAGTGCGCTGAAAACCATGCAAGTGTCTCCCATATCAGATGTAAGCTACTCAGTTTTATCTTCAAGATCAGTGAGGGACATTAGCCATATTACTTAGCACCCTGCCCAGCATCTTTCATCCATCAGCAAGAACTTGTCTCCTGCATCTGATCAGCCACCACCTGCCGTGTTTCCAAAGGTAGTACTGTGTCTTTTCCCAATCTCTTGCATTTGTAAGTCCTGTAACACCATCAAAACTTCCTCATTTTCTGAAAATCTGTCTTTCAGGAATCCTAGATCAGACAAAGCTAGAATGATGGCCTCCTACTTGACTAATTTTCCCTCTTCAGACCTTCTGATAATTCTATCTGCCTGTCTACCTTCATCCATCACTCCAAAGAGGCAACTCCATTGCCTCTCACTCCAGTCTAGAGGTGTACCACTAAGCAAGCAGTGGAATAAAAGGAGAAGCCCAACCAACACTTCCTCTTCATGTGACAGCATTTTGAAAGATTGTCTGATGTCCAGTCTTGTTTGGAAAGAAAGAGCAAAGGCAGCACTATCCAGAAGGTATTGCAGGGACATGAACCATGAGCTGAAGGAGACATTTTTCTTAAGACTCACATGAAGACATCTCTGGCCTGCAGCAAAATAATAATTCAGGTGCAATCCTGACCTCTGTGCATTCTAGTGGCTAACTTGGAGAACTCCTGACCCAAAATGTCGGCTGAGGTTAACTGGAGTTGGCTTTCATTTTCAGCAAACAGGAAATAATCATGCACATGAAATTAAAATGGAAAAAATCAGGAAAACAAACAACTTGAGAAATAGCAATGAGTTATGGGCAACTAAAAAAAAAAAAAAAAAAAGAAAGAAAACCAAGAACAGAGGGCAATGTAAAAACTGTAGAACTTTTTCATTTTTTCTTAAATCAACTGTTTTATTTCAGCATTTCTAACATATGTCCTGTATTCATTCTGAAATTTTAATATTCGCTTTACAATCACTTAACATTTAATGTACAAAAAAGACATGAAGAACATACATATTTAAGAAAATGTTGGCAGTTTATGTCTCTCATATAGTCTGAAAGTGAAACGCTGAAGTTTTAGGACAATGAAGATTTTTGTTTAAATCTTACAAAATTTCTGCTCTAACTTAATCAATTTGTTAGTTCAACTTACCAAACCAAAACCCATTTCTGATCCAGCTTTATGGATAGTCCAAGACTGAGGTGTTTAACTCTTCCTACCCAGCCTAGTGAGCTTTTGCATCTAATGGCTTACCTCTGATGTAGCCTTCTCCATCTGTGCTGAACACAACTGTAATTCAGAAGAAACTACGTGAGCTCAGCCCAACTTTTTAGAAAGTTTAGTAATATACTTTAATCACTGAGTTTGGGATAAGAGGATAGATTTTACAAGGTATAAAATTTATGTAGGGATAAATATAGACTCAGGAAGAAAATACAGAAGTATGAAAGGCTACTAAACTTATGATGAAAGATCTAGGATAAAGAGATGTAGTAAGTGATTCATCCTACAGCTAAGGAGCATATTTTTTGTCTAGCACTGATTATGTCTGTATCTCTTGGGATGTAGAGCTTGTACAAAAAAAGTGAAGACTTTTTCACTTTAAAAAAAAATACTCCTCCATAATACTTGAGAACTACCTAGGAAGCATTTATTTTAATCGTTGTAAATTTTTTTAATGCCCAAGAAAGTTTTAGAAAGCAAATCAAGAAATGAAAATCCATTTTAAAGAGCTACTTCTCAAGTTAGTGCTAGGAAAACAGGTATATTTGAGTGAAAGCTATTACATTTTATCTGGCTAAAGAGAAATGAGAGATCAAATAAAAACATGAACTCTAGAGAAGTGGAGTTACACGTTGGTCGTTCTGGTTTACCACCAATTTTGTCATCATTAAGTATAATAAGGTGAAGTATATCCTAGAAGGCAATTTACTCAGAACACAAACACTTTCTGGCTGGAAAAGAGTGTACCACTACAGAAAGAAAGACAGGAGTGGAAAAGCAAATATGCCATTAGACCAAAAAGATAAAGATGTTTTTAGCCTCAGCTACCACTGGAGATGTACAAAATGTAGTTTCCTTAAATAGGCAACGCATGGAAACAAATAGCATGGGAAAAAACTCTTACGAAAAGATATCCTGCATTTCTTGGCTACTTCAAGCATCCCAAAATGACAAATGCAGTGACAGTCTTGATGGCAAACAGGTCAACAATTGTAATCTTAAGGTCCTTTCTAATCCTAACCATTCTATGATTCTATAAGCCCTACAAAAGTGTGGGTGCCCAGAAGCAGCGAGGGAGTCAGCTGCATGGTGCATGGAGATCAGAGAACCTCAGCTACTATGCCATATGCAGTCTCTCAGTACAAAGGCACAGGGGTGTTGCCCACTAAGCACCAGAAATTAAGAAGCTGACAGGTGAGAACAGTGGGAGTCACACCAGTAATTGGTAAAGTGATCTTTTATGAATGAAAATGCAGCAAAGGAGGAATGTTCTTAACATGACATGAAAGTAATTTGTGGGGCAAACAAGTCTTTCCCAGTTATCTATAAAGCAGAAGGAAGAAGAATGAAAATCAATCTGTTTTAACTAACACACACAAACCCATGTGAGCAAACATATTCATATTTATGGCTACTCTGTCCTTTAGTGGTTTGTTGTTTTGGGTTGGTTTTTTTTTTCCAAATTTTTGTATGGCAGGTAGGTACTGTCATTATGGTATGGGATCTGACATTACAAGTAACTGGGGCTTTTTAAAGAAGACCAATCTGACGAGGCAATTCACCTGACCCATGAGTCTTTATTTAGACCTCTTTCTTGGAATCCTTTGAAAGAAAGCTGTGAGGTAGATGGATATTTCTGTAGTCAACACTAGAATAGACTTGGCTACTGTCTTTCTTGGGAAGCCTGCCCAACTGGGCGATGGTATGTATCAATTGACATGGGAGCCTAGACAACTGTGGAAAAAACAAAAGCTAATAATAACCATCAAGTGGGTGACTGCCAGTGACAAAAGTGTTCATCACACTCACAGTCTGCTTCCTGCACTCATCAGGGTGTTTGGAAAAGAGGGAAATGGAGAGTGGACAGCACAAATTGCCACAGGGGCACAGCCCACAGCTCTCAGAGCCATTATTTCCATGCTCACTCAAGACGGGCAGGGGATAGATACTGAGGACTAAGAATCCCTGGGGTTATAGGAGAAGGATGGGTTGGCTACACAACTCATGCACATTTGGTACCTACATATAACAGGAGAGAACCAAGATGTACACTGTTGGTCAGGAATTACTTCTTTATAAAGAAATTATAAAGAAAACTGCTATTTATATGTGATTTTGTTTGCATGCCTTCCAGGGCGTGCAGGTGGACCAGTATAACAGCTAGACCACATTCCTCACCTAGGCTTGGACTCTAACTCAGCTCGTCAGAGAAAAGCCTCTGCCTACCAAAGTTAAGCATAATAAATAAAAAGGCCACACTGGTTTCACAGTGCTGCCTATTACTTGGCTGACATATAGAACAAGAGTACATTTCTTGATGGTGTAAAGGTGTACTTCGGACACTAACATAAACTCTCTTAGTGAAAAGAAATAAAAATTTCTCCTGGATGTACATGACAGAATTTTCATTCCAATTTTCTGCTGTAAAAATTCAAGTTAGGATATGACATCCCATTTTATACATTATACAGGAACATATGTTACATAATGTGTAACATGAAAACTCCAAATTGTGAATGCATAAAGGATATAGCTATTAGCAGACTTGCAATTAGACAAAATCTTCACAACCAAAAAACTGTTGAAAAAAGTCTGATGGTTCCCATGTGCAAAATATTTCATGTGTTACACCATGAAAGAAAGCCCTAGCCATCAAGCAGGTAGAACAGCAATATCTAGAAAGAAGCCTCTATCGTGCACTACAGACAACCCTCCAGGGCTTACTTAAGTTACACTCAGAGCTGTTCCTCCTTGAAGCAACACTAGAGAGCAAAAGGGACAAATTCACTCTCTTCTCCTTTGTTTCTGTCTTTTTTCTTGCTTTTTATTTCTTAGGAAACAGTGCACATTCTTACAATCAGAAAGCATTTCACATCAAAAAAAGGGCAATAACCCCAGGGAAAGAACTGACTGCATTTTCTAAGATATGTAGCTATAAGATCTTACTGGTGAATTGGGTAAGAACACAAGTTAACCTAGGAAATCAATGGCTCTGGAAAACAGTAGGATTCTGAACATCTCAAAGCTTAGAATAGTGATCTCCTGAGTTATATCCATGAGGTCCTGCCCTTCAAAATAAAACTTGTAAATATTACCTGTGCTTTCCGAGTCAATAAAGACTAATGCAGGGATATTACTTTCTGCAAAATAAAAACATGGAGTAGGCAAAATGGGAGAAAAGATATTCCATTAAATTCTACTTTTTTTATCAAAACACTCTCAATCTTGAAACTTGGTCCTGCTTCATGCAAATATTTAGTGACTTTTCAGAAAATATATGAAGTTATTTGTACAGACAAAAATGTCATATAGTTATACTAAAAACTTGTATGAATTAGAAATGTATTTGGATATGAGTAAAGCTATATATACAGAAATTACACCTTGTACTATACTTCTTTCAGGCAATGACCCCTGTTGAACTATCAGGGGTTTCCTTTGGAGCTTTGCTCCTTTGAAGGTACACCTGAATCTGACAATTATATTTATATAATATGATACTGCTGCAGTGGAGTAACATCACTGTGGCAAATATACTTTGAGCCTGTACCCACAATTCAAGTCAGATGTTGAAGTAGTAGGTATCTCTGGGTACCTACTGCAACTGACTTGTCAAAAGACTCCATGAAAAATGAGAAGTCCTCAAAATATTTTTATATGTTCTAGAACTGCCTGAAGTACTAAAACAAGCTAAGAAAAGAAAACCCAACAAAACCCACATACAAGGAAACAAAAACCACAAACAAACCCAAAGTTCAAAGCTTTAACTTCAAAAATTCTGTAATTTATATGAGATTTTCCAGGGAATGGGAAGTTATGCCTTACTGGAAGCACTAACTTGATAAGTTTTAGGAAGTCTAGTACAAAATTGGAGGAAAACAAGCTAGTGGCTTATGTAATATCCCAATTAATGTTAACTTTTATGGGTTTATATTTGCTATCATCCATGATTCTCTTCAGACAGAATGCAACAGCAAACCTTTAAAGTCCCATTGGGAAATGTAGAGTAATTTTAAAATAAGGAAACAGAATTTAATATCAGCTCTTGATGCTTACTGCTTAGGGTCTTTGAAAATTATAAGCCCATTAAATTGTTAGTCTAGTGTTATTAAACTAATATTTCACTTCTATATTACTGTCCATGCCTTAGAAAAGCTTTATGAACTCTCAAAAGTCTTTCAAAGTATGTTTGCTTAATAGGGAAGATCATACTGCCTCATTATTGAAATGAATGAACAGGTTTTGGTAAAGTATTGATGACAGCAGTTTTGTGTATATTATTAGAAAACTGAACCTGAAGGAGATATTGGTTTTTATTTATTTCTTGAAATATTTCTTCACTGCTACCACCAATGGGCTATGATTTGCACAACTAATTAGTTGTACTGAAACATTCTGCTTGTAAGTTACTCCACCTTCTCTCCTTGTTTGTCATCCACCTGTTGCAGCTTGTTTTCAAACTGTGAATGCTCTGGGACACAGGCTGGTAGACACCGTATGTTTGTGCAGCATTTACTACAATGAGGTCTCAACCTGGCTGAGGATTACCTGTGCCCATACTCATTTGAATAATCATAAACCCTGAGCCTATGAGAGTTCTCTGAAAAACAAAAAGGAGCTGGAGCAAAAGATGGAAATATTTTCCTCTGCTTCATTGATAGGATCTATTTAGTCAAATGATGCATAAATTAGCATAGATAACACAGTTTATAAGACAGATGTTTTTGCAAGAAATCAGAGCATCAGCTTAGAGCATGAAATTTCTTTTCTTGAGGGAAATCCCAAAGATTTTATAATTACTTATGCTTCAACAGTGAAAAAATATCAGCATTTCTGGATGTCATTGGGTGGGATTTGTAAAAAAAAAAGAAAAAAGAAAAAATCTGAAACAAACAAAACCTCATGTTATTTTAGAATACAGAAAATATTTTTAATCATCTCAAATGGGAACATGCTTATTAAGTGCATGTTATGTTATTTAAAATAAAATGTTATTGTAGTGAAAAGTTAAATTATCACACTTTCACTAAATCAAGCAGCTATAAACACATAGTTCCTTGGTTTTTTTTCTAGCAAAAAAAATAATTACAAACAGTCCTGTCATTAAATATTTTGACATTTGCAAACTTCATTTCTGATTAAGTAGCATCAAAATCTGAAGATGGAGACAGAAACAAGATTAAATCAGATTGCTGATTTCATGACTCAATGAAAATAATCTAGGTGGTTCAAGGAGGATGTAAGTTGCAGCAAGTGTTTGAACTTTAAGATCTACAACCGAGTATTAAATTTTTACCTTTTGTTATAGACCTTTGTGTCTATTAGTTTTTGATTCCCACCCATATATATTTCACATATAATTTCATGTTAAGCCACAATTAGCTGTAGGTTTTGTAAGATCAAGGGGTTTTATTCATGGACACTTTTAAATGGTCAGAGCTGGAATTTCTTAAGGATTATTTTGACTTGCATAAGCTTTGGTTACCAAAGTGCTACAGACCAACTAAAAACTAAGCATAAATTTTCCACCTCTCATTTTCAGATTGCTCTTTGTATTCTTGTCTACCTCAATAATTTCCATGCAGCATGAGGAAGTAGTGTATGTATAAAGTCAATATGGGCTGCAAGGCTCTCCAGAAAATAAATTTTGAGGGGAGAAGGAGAGAGGAGGGGAAGGAGAGAGAAAGAGCCAATTCATCAGTGTGTGTAAGCAGCAATCCTCATGGCTCTCACAAGAACCAGCTTGTACCATTAATATGCAAAGCTGGAGATTTAAAACACATTATATTGATGATTAAGAAAGCTTTAGACCTCTACCATAATCCTTGCCTCTAATGATTTCAGAACAAGAAGGATACAATAAACTAAAAACAAATAGACAAACAAACAAAAAACAACACAGCCCTGACTAGACAAATGGTAAAAGACTTGCTATAACAGAAAATCTGGAAATGTCAAAGACTGCTGGAGAAAATCTAAATAGCCTTTCACACTATATCTGAAAATGCAAGATGTCCGTGAAAACATAGGTAGACAGAAAATCTGAGCTAACAATCTGGGGTGAATCTGAGGCAAAACAGAGAAATTACTAGAAGATCAAGACTTAACTCTCAAGCAAACAGTTACAGCTTGCAGAGTAAATTAAATTACCCAATGAAAAATGAAGCTGAAAGTGAACCAGTCAGTCCTCTGAGATAGACATATAAGCCATCTATGAAAACAAAAAAAAACCAGAGGTTGACAGACCAATGAAATTCAAGACAGAGTACCCCAACAGCAGATGAAGCGGAACTGTTTGTGACAAACAGCACAAGCCAAGATGATACTACATGTTGGAAAGAAAAGCACATTCTGTATTGGATTGCCGGAGTTTACAAGCTCTGGCACAACACTTAAAGGATGGACAAGAGCATGACCAGAGCAGCTGACAATTTTGCATCCAAAAGCTAAGTATTGTAAATCTGAAAACTAACAGGACATGAGCACTGAGTCCATAAGAAAAGTGGAAATACAGCACTGGAGGAAAAGCCACATGCATAGAGGGTAAAAAGGTGGAACTTAGAGAGTGTAGATAAATGGTGAATGCAGAGAAAAAAACACTGTATAGAAGGGAACACACCCAGCATTCAGTAATGAGGGTAACAGACCATTTGCCTCTTCCATTCTGACCTTTCAAAAATCTGAGGAGTTAAATAACTGGAAAAGTTTGAGAAAGTCTTTCAGTAGACAGGACTCAGCTGAAGACCAAGTACATGTGGAAAAAGTTAGAAAGGGCTTCAGCCCTTTAACTGGCTGGAGTTAAAATAGCAAACAGCTAGTCTCACTGGAAGCTGTAGACCAAGCAAAAGGAATGGCTAGCTTTGCTATATTTGCAATTGTGGTTTAAGCTTACTCGTAAATAAGACCAAGCGTGTAGCCTGCTGGTTTTCCCCCCCCAACCTGTCTTTCCCCCCAC